>QEPC01012592.1:3475126-3506911 GCA_003113815.1 Sphenodon punctatus | reverse complement strand
GCGGCGGTGATCCAAGCGGTGAGACCAAACAGGAGCTTGTGCTGTTGCGACCTGCTTTATAAAGGCCGCGCAAGCCCCTGATTGGCTTGCGGCCTGAATAAAGCAGGTCATGGATTGGCTGGACAGCAAGGAAGGGAAATCCCGCGGGGATTTCCCCATTTTCTGCGAGAATCCTGCCGAGGGCAGGATTCTGCGCAAATCCCGCGATTCGCGGCAGCGCAGAAGACTAGGGGCCCTGATCATGAGGAACTTTGTCAGATACTTTACTAAAATCAAGATATATTAAGTCCACGGTGTTCCCATAATCCACTAAACTAGTAACTCGATCAAAAAAGGAAATAAGATTTGTCTGGCATGACTTATTCTTGAAAAATCCATGCTGGCTTCTTGTAATCACTGCATTTTTTTGTAAATGGTTACAGATTGACTGCTTTATAATCTCGGCTAGTGTCTTTCCATGTATTGATGTCAGGCTGACCAGACTATAGTATCCTGGATCCTCCTCCCCCCTTTTGAAGATAGGGATAACATTTGCCCCTATTCGTCTGTATCAAAAATCTTCTATATTCCTTCTCTTTCCCCCCTCTTGCTTCCCTATGAGGCACAAGACCCTATATGTTTCTGTTGGAGCCGTGATGATGCCCCTCTGTCATGACTCCCTATCAAAATACTTGTGGTCATGGAATACTGAGCCTCCCTTTTAGAACCACCTATTTATCACTTTCTGTATTAACCCAGTAGTAACCCCCATCTTTCCTCAGACTTTGCTCACAAGATCACTTAATTCAGGTGCAGCTTAACTCTACATTTCTTTATCCTTTCCTCAATCCCCCAATCCCTCATTTCACACAAATTCAGTAGGGGTGCTGCCTGTTGAAGAGGAATACATGCTCTGAAGCAGCTTCTCTTTGTGGCTAAATGAGCTGTGTGTGTTGAGACAATCCTTTATATCACACACACGTTACTCCACATTAGGGTTGTCCCCTTACTTGAAGATCTGACCCAAAGGAGGCGGGACCACAGCAAAAGAGGGTGTGCCACAGGAACTCTCCTGCCCGTCTTCAGAGCGTCATGATGTCGGGATGCTCTACAGGGGATGATACCACATTGCTATGGGGCAGGAGAACCTCTTTGCCCTGACCCTTTTTGACACTGTTCCACCTCAGCCAGGTTATCATAGTGTCCTGGACAAGCTGGAGAAACAAGGACTTTGACACCTCAAGACCTTGAAAACTCCACATCAGACCTGGAGGGGTGGTAGTCCCTAATCCATATCTTTGTGGTTTGTTACCACCAGAGTAAGTATTCCAACCCCCAGGGGTAGCCTGTTCAGATGTACAGAGTCTGAGACATATGCCCAGTTTCTGTGCCATTCTGAGTCCTGGACTACACTTGGCTGAAGGAAAAAGAAATAGAGGAATTGAATGTGAATTTCCTCAGTAGTGAGTGCAGGACCTTGAATTGTTGTGGGGCTTTTTTATATTTGCTAGAACTAGTTTACATACTAAATGAAGCCCTGATTCAAATATTAGGAAAATAGTTGGAAGTACAGCCTTAAGTCAGTCCCTGACCAGCAGGGCACTTTTTCATAACACTCCTCTGGTCGGGGTAGCAGTCACAGCATATAGTGTGTGGACCAGGGTTGATCAGCATGCATTTGTAACTCTTCTCACGACACCTGTAAATATTATAGACTGAGGCTATTGTATGTTCCTGTACCTCCTAAGGACTGTGATGTCAGCACATCCTTCCTTAGTGTTAGAGGTTGCATCTTGGGAGTTGGGCAGAACCCTAGAGAGATAAGAGTGCAGGTCTCCTCAAGGCCCTGTCCCCACAGTTGTATTGTTTCTAGTTACTCAATAAAGTTTGATTCCTGTTCATAACTCTTGGAGCATCTGTGCCTATAGAGAGAGTTTCTAAAACATGATGACACCCTCTCTATGGGGCAAGCCAGAATTGACAGCCTTGTGTGTTGGCAGCTTCTTCTGAGGGAGTGTTGTGACAATGTGCCTTTCAGCATGTGCGGCAGCATCCCTGCATGATCTGCAGAGCTGGTGTCGGGGTGATCTTGAGGTCCCCGGGGGCAGTAGTTTTGGGGGACTTCAGCATGCGACACTGGACTTCAGGGTACAAAGTATGAGTTCATGTCCGCCATGGCAACCATGAGCTTGTCTCATCTAGAAGTCGGCACGTCACGTGGGGTGGGGGGGTACACACTGGATTTGGTGTTTTGCACCAGTCTTGAGATGGGGGTATCTGTTGGTGGGGGGTGTTTCTTTGGTCCCCTTGTCATGCATGGATCATTACTTCCTACGGGCCTGTCTCCTGGCACATGTCTGCCTCCAGAAAGGTGTGGAACCTGTTCGAATAGTCCACCCCCGGAGACTTGTGGAACCTGAGAGGTTCTGGAATGCTCTGGGGGAGATATCCTTCAATCTCAACAGCCGAACTCTTGATGACCTCATAGCTTGCTGGAACACCTTGCTGGCCGAGAGCATCTATCGGTCAGCTCCTAGGCATCTGCTCCCGGAGCATCAGCAGCACAGGTTCCCGTGGTATACGGAAGATCTGTGTCAGATGAAGCAGGAAGGCCAGCGTTTAGAGCGACGGTGGTGTCGAACCCGTACTGAAGACAACAGATTGCTGCCTGAACAACCATGGCGTAGGCTTTCAAACTAGCTCTATGCCACAAAGAAGGGTTTCTTTGCTGCCCTCATAGCATCCATGAAGTGTCATCCAGCTGAGCTTGTCCAGGGGGTGAAGGGGCTGGTCAGTCTGGCCTGTCTCCACCTGGAGCTGGAGTCCTCCAGCGCTTGCTGTGACAAGTTTGTTGACTATTTCGTGGACAAAATTGCTCGCATTCACCACTGCTTAGACGCTGCATTTGATACAGTAGGGGAACCAGAGTTAATGAATGCCCCGCTTTGTCCTGTTTTGTGGGATCAGTTCCAGCCTGTGTCATCCGCTGATGCCGAGAATGTCCTGGGGTCGGTTAGGGCCACATTTTGTGAACTAGATCCATGCCCGTCCTAGCTGGTCAAGGTCAGTTGGGAGACATTGGGGCCATTGCTGAGTGGGGTAGTCAGCACCTTCCTTCAGGAGGACAAGGTCCCTGGGGGCCTCAAGAAGACCATAGTGTGCCCGTTGTTCAAGAAACCATTTCTTGACGTTGACTCCCTGGCCACCTCTTGGCCGGTCTCTAACCTTCCCTTTTTAGGGAAGACTATTGAACGGGTGGTGGCTCAGCAAGTTCAGATACATCTGGATCGGATCAGTTTTCTGGATCCCTCACAGTCTGGGATTTGTTTGGGTTATGGCACTGAGACTGCACTTTGTGGCCTTGGTCAACGACCTTCGCCGTGAATTGGAACTGGGGTTGTTCCACCCTTTTGGTCTTGTTAGATCTGTCAGCTGCTTTTGATACTGTTGAACATGAGATGTTGGTGGCTCGCTTGTGGGACCGCACTGGGGTGGGCGGGATCGTTCTTGAATGGTACTACTCTTTCCTGGCCAGAAAGACTGGACTATTGCAACATGCTCTACGTGAGGCTACCCTTGGTGACAGTTCAGAGACTGCAGCTGGTGCAGAATGCAGTGGCCTGTCTTCTTACGGGGATGGGCACCATGATTATAGGACACCAGTGCTTCGCTCGCAGTGCATATAGACTTCCAGGCCCGATTCAAGGTATTGGTTCTCACCTATAAAGCCCTAAACAGCCTGGGTCCCACCTATCTGTGGGACCACCTCACTCCCCGGGTTGTGGATTGGCCAGGAGCACCCTTCTTGAAGTCCCCAGTGTGCAGCGGGGGGCAACGCTGGGGAGGGCGTTCTCGGTGGTGGCACCGCAGCTGTGGAACTCCCTTCCAGTAGAGATCCAGTTGTCCCTGGACCTTCCCTCCTTTAGACACCATTGTAAGACCTGGCTTTTTCGCCAGGCTTTTGGCAGGGGAGACAGGTAGTGGGAGGGTGGCTGGGGGGGTGGGGGGTTTCATTTTAGTCTTAGAGACCTTTTAGATTAATTTTATATTGTTGTTTTTTGTATTGATTGTTTTTATTGTAAGCTGCCGTGAGCTGCCAGAGGCAGGAGCGGGCGGGATAAAAATTCCTGTATAAATAACCACTGAAGTGCTTCTCTAAATAGGATTTCCGCACCTGTGAGTTGACCTATCATTGCTTGGTGTTGTGCAAGGTCCTCGTTTCCCTCTGTTTTCCAGGAGCACTGCTTAGGGACTGGAGGGCCGAGTCTATGTCAAAAGGGGGCAGGGCAAAGAGACTTTCAAGTATTGACGTCCTAATGCTCTGAAAGAGGCATGCCCATGTTGGAAAGGGACAGGAAAAGTCCCTTTGCCCGACCCCCTTTTGGCATGGTCTCACCCCTTTCCAGGTCAAAGCTTCTGGGAATTTGGCACTCTTGGTTCTGAATTAGAGGTGTTTCCCTGAATCGAGTCAGAGGCAGCAAGAAATTGAAAACAGGCCTTCTAACTCCCATGGTATTATAAAAATACCATGTTTATTTTGCTTTCTGGTCACAATTATCTATATTTGTTTAACAAATTAGTTTATTTTTTGGTGTCCTACTGGAATCTCTACTGGTGGAATATATTTTTAAAGGATATTTTAAAAGAGGGATTCCTGATGCTCTAAATATGGTGTGTAAAAAGGCCATGGGTGTGAGCCCCTTGACAGGTGGGAGACGATCTGGATAGCAGCTTGTCTGCAGGTGTTTGTGTCTTGAGGCAAAGAAAATTCTTTCTGTATGTGTGATGTTTTAATAACTTCTAAAAGGAAATAGAAGAAGTTAAACGACAGGCATTTGTATTCAGAAATTTCTTCACTAAGTAGGCCTGTTTCTACATGTTTGCCTTCTCTTAATAAGGGTAAGTCTCATTCTTAGCTTCTCAGTAGAGCTGATCTTTGTTAATGTCTGGGTCATATTGTGTGGCTGATTTGTAAAGCTCCAGGGGTAGCCCTGTTCTTCATGCGTTGCTTTAGCACAGGTTTTGTTTGGGGGGAATATTAAACACTTCTCTTTGCTACTGTTATTTCTCCTCAGCTAGGGCTTCTCCATTTGGGCTTGGTGGTGAAGACAGATATGAGGCAGAGAGAACTCTTCCCTATATTATTCAGAAGTATCAAAACTCCTAAATCTTTTTGAGTAACGGGACTTCATCTTTTTTCATGGTTCACTTTTGCACAGCCAGTCAGCTTTTTTGAAAGACATGTAAATGCTTAGTGCAGCAGGCGTCCAACAAAAAGTGTGTGCATGCATGTGAAGGAGTGGGTATCTTTATTTAAAGTGAGTTGCTCTTGGACACAGGATTATTAATTAAAGAACAAAAGGCAGCCTTGGGCTACAGAGTTCATCAGGGGTTAGCAACGAGCCACACCTCCAACCAGTTTCCACCACCACGTGAAAGTTTATTTACTGTGCAAAAATCCAAACATAGTAAAATCCCAACATCCATCCTCCAAACTCTTTCTCTTCAATAGCGTGGCCAGCTTTTATCTGCATCTTATATCCCCAGGAGAGGTGTCACCTGTTAAGGCAGCCAACTCCCTTAAAGGGTGCAGCCACACCAGCTATTCAAGAGGGCTTCACCCTCATCAGGACTTACCCAGGCCCTAGTTCTGCAGCCACTTGGGGTCAACTGTGTCAGTTCATATCACACAACACTATTTTAGAGTGGGGATAATAGCACAAACCCACATTGAGTGTTGTGCAAAAACCTTACCACTTCCTGCCAGCTTTTGATTGTCCTTGTTCTCTGCCATCTGATGCAAGAGGCAGGCCATTGAAAGGAAAGGAAATCAGCAGCTTTGTGCATGCATTGCTGTGGGACAAGGGCGCAAACAGATTAAATAACATGTGGCAAGATTGCAAGGAGGAAAGGAGTGTGAATGAGCCCTTACAGCATCCAGTTGGGATTGTAGTCTATAGATTATTAGAACTTTGACGAAAACAATTAAATGGCCACATGGCAATGAGATGGTAAAATGTGGGATCTTTTCTCCATTTCCATTTCCAAAAATGTGCTTTGCATTTTTAATTTAGCAGGCAGAGACTGTTTTAACATGCATTACTCAGCCCCAAAATGTATATTTACCCCCTAATCCTTTGTGCCAGTTCCTGTGGTTCTTTGGTGGAATCAAACACTTCCTTTGCCTCCCCCAATGTTTCATGGAGGGACCTATGGGAACATACCCAGTGGATTATTGGGTGTTTCTGTTGCTTGAAAAAGACGGATTGCTCACTTCTCTGGAGGAAAGGAATGAGAAGCTTCATAAACTTCTCAGGGTGGTGAAGGGGCTGGTCAGTCCTGCTTCTCTCCACCTGGAACTGGAGTCTTCCAGTGTTCGCTGTGACAGGTTTTCTGACTATTTCATAGCTAAAATCACTGCATTCACCATGACTTCGACACTGCATTTGATTCAGTAGGAGAATCGGAGGTTATCCAGTTTTGTGGGATCAATTTCCACCCGGCCATGCACCTTCTTTCTCTCAGGTCTCAGCCCAGCCCCTCACCTCACCTCACCTCAGGTCGAAGGAGTCTGAGTACACTCTTATTTTGGAGCCTAGCTGCCCAGAGTGGACTGCAGTCCTAGCACAGCCAGCGCAGTGTGAGTGTGCAACTCAGCGGGCCGCAGCAGAAGAGGAGCCGCTCAGAGCCAGCAGCCCAAGAAGCTGTGCCGGTGAAGGAAGGGAGGGGAGGAGAAGTGTGGTGTGATGCGGAGTGCCTGCTGCTGCATTGCAGGCAAGGCACTTTTCTCGCTGCTACTGCTACCAGTGCTGACTTTTTTATGAGTGTGCCAGTGCCCGGCATCTGCATTCTGTGCTCCCCACTCCTGTGCCGGCCCAACTCCCGAGAGTGAGGCAGTGGTCAGTGGAACTAGCACCAGCGGTGCGTGCATGCCTGTTGCCTTTTTAACTTCTTAAAATTTAACTAACTTGTTGTGGCTGGCACAAGTCCCCTCCCCCCCTCCCCCGCCCTGATAGCTACGCCACTGCGGGTAGGCAGGGCACCTTACAAAAGACCATAGTGCAGCCCGTGCTCAAAAAGCCATCACATGACGTTTACTCTTCCCTCCAGCTATTGGCCAGTCTCTAACCTCCCCTTTTTAGGGAAGGTTATTGAATGGATGGTGGCGCAGCAGCTTCAGGGGCATCTAGACAACATTAGTTTTCTAGATCGCTTGCAGTCCAGCTTCCATCCAGGTTATGGCACTGACACTGTTTTTAAAAGAGGTGCTGAAAAGTACCTCCTGAGCCCCACGTTGAGAGAAAAGCCGCGCGGGGAGTGTTTACACGCTCCCCACGCTGCCGGAAGTGACGTGCTCCCCGTTGCCGGCAGCGGTGGCGCCTGTAGATGCAGTGCTTTGAAGAGGCGTGTTGCCTCTTCAAAGCATTGCAGCTCCAGCCGCTGCTGCTTTTCAGGGCCTTGTTTAAAAGTGGTGTGAGACTGTGCTTGTGGCCTGCTAAGAGATGTATCGACCCTTTTGATCCTGTTAGATCTGTCAGCTGCTTTTGACACAGTTGGCCATGAGATGTTGGTGACTCGCTTGCAGGACCATGCTGAGGTGGGTGGAACTGTTCTTCAATGGTTCTGCTCTTTCCTGGCCAGAAGGTGCTGGGGGACCATTATTCGTCACCCCAGGATCTCACGTGTGGAGTTCCTCAAGGTTCTATCCTTTCCCCTCTCCTGTTCAAGGGGGTTTGGTGTTCGGTGTCATCAGTAAGCTGATTCTTGTTTTCAACTGACCCAGGTCCGGCAGTCTCGGTGCTTACTCTGTGTCTGGCGGCTGTAGGGGACTGGACAAGCGTGAGCCATCTGAAGTTGAATTTTGATAAGACGGAGGTGGTGTTGGTGGAGAGGGCCGGGGGGATTGGAGGAGACTCCCATCATTGATGGGGTCTGCCCCTTGGTCCCTCAGGTTTGTGGTTTGAGGGTGCTCCTTGACACGCACCTCCACTTGGATGTCCAGGGTGGTGGCTGTGGTGAGGAGCACTTTCTGCCAGCTGCATCTGGTACGGCGGCTTCGGCCATATATCTTGGACTCTGACCTTGCAATTGTCATCCATACCTTCATCATCTCGAGATTGGACTACTGTAACACGCTCTATGTGGGCCTACCCTTTGTGATGGTTTTGGAGACTTCAGCTTGTGCAGAATGTGGCGGCCCGCTCCTTACAGGGACAGATCACTGTGAGCATATAACACCGGTGCTTCGCTCACTGCACTGCCTGCCTATAGTCTTCTAGGCCCGATTCAAGGTGTTGGTTCTTACCTAGAAACTTATACAGCCTGGGTCCCACTTACCTGTGGGATCGCCTCACCCCCCACCTTCTCCCAGTTCCTGGACCAGCCCTTGTGGTGTGCTGGGGGCACCCTCCTTGAGATTCCCCCATTTGTCGGGTGGCGGCAACAGAGAGGGCGTTTTTGATGGCTGCGCCACGGCTGTGGAACTCTTTCCCGGTGGAGATCTGCTTGTCCCAGGATCTTCTTTCTGACATTAATCTAAGACTTGGTTGCTTCTCCAGACTTTTGGTGGGGGAGATGTGTAGGGGGGCGGGGGGTGTTCTTTCTATTCCTGAAGCTCTTTGTTTAATTGGATTATGCTTGGATTTTATATATTTTTTTATTGTATGGTTTTATTAATTTTAATTTGTAAGCTGCCCTGAGTTATCTTTGACAAGATGGGATGGGAATCCCGGGATATTAAATATTGGATGGATGGATAAATAAATAATTAAAATAAATAACTAAAATACCCCCTGACAGCTGCTGTCTCAGTAATACTTTAGTGAGTTTATTTGACAAAACATAACAGTCCTGGTGATATCAGAGTGGTATTTTAACTTTTTCAGAGCTTTGTAAAATAAGGGTGTGTTGACAAAAATCAAGCTATAAAGTTTGATACATCAGTATGGTTCATCAGACTGCACTGAGCCTTTGATACATCTGTTACCCAAAAGACCTTGCTAAAATGCCAAGACAGATTCTACTTCTCAAAGATCCCAGTACATATCAGTGAAACATAACTTAGCAAACCCTGGGGCACAAGCCCTCACATGTAAAGCAGAGCATGATTAAAATATTAGGCTGAGGCATGTGGAACATCTAAAATGTTTTCAGCCACATCCATTAAGCCCTTAACATTGTGCTTTGGTATGTGGCCAGAAGTCATAAAATGTCTGAACAGGCAAGAGTGTTAGCAAAGTCATAAATAATAATGGCACAACTCGGAACACGCAGGGGAAGAAAGAAAGGAGCACTAGAATAGGAGGGAAGAGTGTGAGATTTACTAATCTTTGCAGATGTAAGATTTTAAGATGGTGGGAATATCTTTACAAAAGCCAAGCAAATACTGGTAGGTTCTCCTAAAATGGGGACTAATAGGAGGAGAGAGAAGGTTCTGGTAAAGGTGTTGGTTTTTTTTACTGGAATGTCTTAGGAATGAGAGCCACAGGGCTGGAAAGGTGATGGATAACATAGAGGGAAATGCCCTGTAATTGTGTGAATTACTTTTTCTTTTAATTTGGACAGAGGGGTCTTTTATTGATTGATTTTATTTTATTTGAATTTCTACCCTGCCCTTCCCAAAGGCTTAGGGCCGCTTACAATATTAAAATACATTAAAATCCCTTTGAAAGCTCTACCCTCGCCCCAAGCCCACCTAACCCCTATTCCTGGCTGCCAAATGTTTTGCCAGAAAGAAATGACATATGTTAAGCTGACATTTTTAAATAGTGTGTGTAAGGCAGAACAGGCTGCACCAATTAGTAAAGAGTTCAGCCCCAAGAAAAAAATGCTGCCCTGAAGATTCATTTATTTTTCTTATATTATCAAGAGATTGCACTAAAAATCTTCCCTATATTATTCAGAAGTATCATTGTTGTTAAATATTTATATAGCAGCAGCAATATACTGGCACTGAACAATCATTGGAGACTAGTCCCTGCCATTGTTGAAAAATAGCATGTGCATACGTATATAGAAGTAAGCCATTCAGAGCAGGGTCCTTTCTCTAATCATGATTGTTCAGCAGCAGGTTTGTTCTTGGTGCTATATTAAAAATAATGAGAGCATCCAACAGGTGACGTACTCCGACCCCCACGCACTGTGCATGGCCAGAACGCAAGCGCTTATGTGCACATGCATGCCGTGCGCACAGCACAGCCGTGGGTGGTTTTATTACTCCCAGTAAGTATTATTGCACAGCAAAGTGCCTTGCACTGAACAGTTGCGATTAGAAATATGTCCCTGCCCTGAGGAGCTTGCAATCTAGAATAGAGAAGGGAACAGAGACATGGGGTGAGGGGGGACACATAGGTAGAGTATATGAGAGAGATTGAGATTATTTCTTTACAGGTCATTTATTTTTTATCATAAGTCACCCACAAAAATGTTTCACAACACCTTAACTCTGTCCTTTTGCGCAGAATTTCATTGTATGAGTAATTTAATTATATACAGCTGTATAAAGTTTAATGGTAGGCATTTCGGTGTATACATTTTATACAATTTCTATACATGTAAAGGACAGAGTTAAGGCACTGTGAAAAAATTTCGTGTGATTTATAATAATAAATAAATTACCTGTAAAGTAATGCCATAGTTTAGTTAGTGATAAATAGTAAAAAGAGTAAGCATGTATGGTAATAAATTAAGTACATATGTTGTGTTAATGTTGTTGTTACGTTATGCAATATAGATAATGAAGTGTAAATTATTTCCATGCTTTTTGGCATTTAAGTTTTATTACATTGTATGTTGTTAAATGTGTTTTTTTAAATGTAAGTGTAATTTATTTTTATGCTTTTTGGTATTTACGTTTTGGTAAACTGTATTTTGTAAGATGTTTTTTGAAAGGTAAGGATTTTTTTAGAAATGATCCTGCCTTTAATGTTTTCTTAAAACCATTAGGTTTTTTGTTTTAGGAAATGTTTGAGCTTTTTTGGGGGTTCCTGGGGTGGCGCGGCTAGGGGACGTGTACCCCAGCTCCCCTGCCAGGGAACCCTCGAGGGTAGTGACACATAGGCAAAGCTCATTTATTTATTTATTTATTTTATTTATAATTTCTATCCTGCCCACAGGGCAGCCCATGGCAGTGAACAACAAAGATAAAACAATTTTAAAAGTTAGAAATTATCCTATATGCAGGGGAAACAACTCTTAGGCCCCTTGGCGCCCTTTAGGCCCTCAGGCCTCTTGTTCCCCTTTCTTGGGGTTGGGATAGTGGCCCACCCTTACCTTCCGACTATCCCACCCTGGGACCCTTAAAGCCATACTCCTCTGGCAGGTTAACAGCTACCTTCTAATAGCCTCTGTTAACTCTTTTCTCCCAGGGTTTAATGCTTTATTCCTTTCCATTTTGATTGAGACCCCTGCTCTTGGATATTTTGCCTTTGTTCCCATACCTCTGGTTTTGTTCCATACGTAGTTCATGGCATGGGCTTCGCCTTACAACCTGTCGTATATAATGCCCAGGCATCTTCACAGAGCTGGCAGCCAAGTCTGTTTGTTTATCTTACAGTCTTGCCTTTGGAACACAACCCTAGTTCCTACAGCTCTGGCTTCTACCCTCAGCTGTTATGTCTTTGTACACCGCCCCTGGGCTCAAGGACTCAGCTTACTGCAGCTTCTCTTGCTGTTCTCGGGATTTCTTTATTCCTTTCCCTTTTTCCTTTCCTTTGAGCTCTGCTATTGCCACATTACTTAAAGAGATTACTGGCAAATCTCCTTTGCCCTCAATAGTTTGGGTAATTGCATGAGCCCAGTTTCTTTCTGGTTCCCACTGAACTTCAGCATTTCTTACTGGGACTGTAACCTGCACCAAGGCTTCCACATTCTCAGTCGTGGGGTACAAGTCTACCTGCACTACACTGGATTTTAGCTCTAGAGCACTGCCCTTTTGACAACCAAAGTCTACAGTCTTGGGCTTCTTTTCCTCTTTCTACTGACTGTCAATCACAGCTATTGTAGTCTGGCATGCCTGCTCTCCTAACATAGGCATAACTTGGTCTGTCTGGGTTTCTTGTTCAACTCCCTGTCTTACCACCCTGTTGCTAGAGATCTCAGTCATGGTCTTTTGGTTCTTCCTCTCAGGTCTCGAGACCACCTGCCCCCCTCTGAGGGCCTCTAGCTGTTTCAGGAGGCAGGCATTATCATTCAGCACTTGCCTGCCTGCCTTTTCAAGGGTGTCTACGTCTTTGAAGCACCCCCCTTCTACAAAGGTGCCCATAGACTTCCTGTCTTTGGTTAGCCGGCTCGGTCGCCCCCCTGCTACCTTTCCTTGTAGCCCTCGGACTCTCCTTAGGAGGCTTCCCTTTGGGACGCTCCCTCTTGAGATGTCCCAGGGGTTGGCAAACCCAACACCTCCTAGGAGGTCTCGGCTCCAAGTTCCTTTCCTGAACGGGGGTGGGGGTGGACACTGCTCCCAGATTGACCCTGTCTTCTGGTTCAGGTCTCGTATCCCTCATCCCTCTATAGGGACACAGCCTTTTTACATGTCCCATCACCCCACAGGTCCAGCACCACTTTGCCTTCCCCTGGCTCTGACATCCCAGAGTTCAGGTCTTCAGGAGGCTTTGCCATCTCTCCTGGCAGGCCCTCCAATAATGTCCCAGCTGGCTAAAATTATGACACGGTCTTCCCGTACCTCCCACCTTGGGTCCCCAGTACTTGCGTGTCATAACCCTCCTTGGCTGCTGGTCACGCCGCCTCAGCTCCGACTCAACAAAGTTCCATAAACTGAGGGTCATCGGGGTATGCCTCCGGCTCCAGCAGTCATGTCCTGCCGCCATCGCCTAGCTCCAGGCTCATCCTGGCTACTCCTAGCGTACTCCACACCTCACATCTGGTCCAGGCGCAAAGCTCTCTGGCTCTCACAGACTGGGCACAGTCCTGCTTCTGGCACCGGGGCTCACCTTCCTAGGGAGTTCACACCAGCGCAGCTCCAACAGGCAACCTTCGATTCTCCACACAAATCAGGATGAGGAATGACAAGGGGTTGAATCCAGCCCCCAACCATTTCAGCTGCTCCTGGTGTCCTCGTCTTTGTATTCTACCCAGTCCCACATGTCATTTCAGTTCCTCCCAGTGGCCTCTTTGCTGCGTTTCCGATCAGTCCCGTGTCATCACACCTCCTCTTGGCTTCCTCCCTATCTTCCTGTCTTGGCACCTTTTATTCTCTCCCACTTCCAAATACACACACACACACTGCCCTTTTTTGGCATTCCACCCCATCCCTACTCTCTTTTTTTTTTTTTTGAGATGCAGCTCCATTGTATTGCTTAACTGCCCAGTAAGGGCTATTGGCATTCACAGAGCTCCATTATTTCCAATTGGCATTCATGTTGCATCTGTTGTTTCCAGTGGGAAATCCTTATTCGTTTTAGTATGTCTCCATATATGCTCTGTGTTCTGAGTGCATGCAAAGTGTGTGGGGGGTGGGGGGTCCTCCTGCACCAAACCGGTGCATTCTAGAGTCACCAACTTGGTGATTCTAGTGTGGAATGATTTGTGTGTGGGGTTTTTTTTGTTTTGTTTTTTAAAGACACCTTTTAAGCTAAGATTGGGTATTGTTTCTTTGCAACTTTGTTTCAGAGCTTCCTGGAGCTGATTGGGACGTCTCTCTGGGAAAGAGTTATATTTTCAAACCTGAAATTTATTCCCCAAAAGAATAAAAATTATGAGACTGACAGCAGTCGTCTCCCACCAAAGTCTATGGGAGCTGAGCCATTGACTTCAGTGAGGTTATAATTGCACTAAACGTCCTGTTGCTCCAACCCTTTTGTTTTGCAGATTAAATCAGTCAACTTGCAGACAGTGGGTGGGGTTTCAGGGTGTTGCCTGCTCTGCCTTAAGTCCTCTTGCACTCCCATTTGCTGCTGACTCTGCAAATGAGCCTTTGGAGAGCTCGCCCTGCCACATCACCAGGTTTTCCCAATCTCCACTGCTGATTGGCTGAAATAACTAATTTTTAAACATCAATAGCTCTTTTTGGCTTACCTAATCACCATCAGCCCACAACAGCACTTGATGGACATCTCAGGCTACAGCTTACAACTTGGGGGCTCAGCTCACAAAGTCAAGCAAGATAGGAACTGCACAAAACGGTAGGGATGGTGAGAATTTGATCACTACCAGTTAACTTTTTTAATCGTTATAACTATTGATTACCATTATGGACCTTCTTCAAGTTTTGCATATATGACCCTCCCACCTGCTAGAACACGATTACATTTTCAAAAAGAAACCTCAAGCCGTCTCTTTTTAAAAGGGGCTTTCTACTTGGTGGTTTATGATGGTAAGTGGTTCTGCCTTTAACTTTCTGACTGCTAGCACAGCCACAAAATGAGTGGGCCTGATCCCATGCCCTGCATGTGTAACCTACTATACTTCTTACTCAGAGAATGTATAAAATTTCAAGACTAGCAGGTGGGTTCAGTCTGACAGCATTACTTCCTCCAACAGTAGTTACAGGGCAAATAAAACCATAAACTCTTTCATCCTCTCAAAACACACTATTATTTCATAGAACATGAAGCATTTTGAATACTAGTATACATAACAAAATAAAAATCATTTGAATGAACATACATTATTTTCTCCAAAACCATTGAAGAAGACAAAGGTCAATGCACATAAGAAAATACCACACATCAGCATTTATGAGAGAGAAACAACCCATGGCAAGACTCCGTTCTTCATAAAGTCTCACTTGTCCTTGATAGAAACAGCAGGATCCTAATGCAGCTTCTTATGCAGTGTCCAAAGTGGCTTGTGAGTAATAGTCCTGGGCCAGGGCCTCTTCCACTCCTGCCACAGCCACACTCTTCCAGCCCCAGTGCTGGATTCTTCTAGAATCTGCTGAAAACAGCCAAGATTGCTGGGTTTGAGCATGCTCAAACCATACAGGAGATGGGGGGGGCGGGATGAGGTGGTTACTCTAATACTGCCCTCTACTGATAAGCAAATTCTGTTGTTAATAATTATAATTCTTCAAATCTTGCTGTCCAGCCAAGCCATAATAGTATGGGTTACACTTGCACCACACGCATCCCACACACATCCCATGCGCGCATCTCCATAGCGATCGCATTGTGTAACCCGTGGAACTCACGCAGATCCCGCTTGGGATTGCAGCCAGTGTTTCTCAGGGTGCAGTAAAGCTGAGAAGATTGGGTTTGCAGAATGCTGTTGTGTGGTTTAGCCCAATTTATGCTAATGTGCCACCACAGAAATTTGGTGTTCCAGGAGTACTGTCAAACATGTTAGATACTCTTCTAGCAATTCATTGGAATTGTCTTTTGAGAAGCAGTTGCCAAGCAGCATGTATTGGGCTAGCAGCAGCAACAAAGGAGGGGTTTTTTTAAAGAAAGAAAGAAAGAAAGAAACAACAACAAAAACTCTCTGCTTTGCTCACCACCTTTGCTAATTCAGGGACTCAACTAGGCAGGGCTGGCCTTAACACAGGGTGACCTGGGGCAGCTACCGCAGGCCCCACTCTTTCTAAGGGTCCTGCAATAGGCTCTGTTTTCACCAGGACAGGTTGTGGGGGCACCACTCCCTCTCAGTGGTGTCCTAAACATAACCATCTTCAGGGCACCGCAATGGTTGCCCCCAAGGGGGAGGGCCCACCAGGGGCCCCACAATTTATCTCTGCTCTCAACCCCGCAATTCCTAAGGCCAGCCCTGCGACTAGGTGCCATACCTTGCCATGCTTGTAAAACTGAACGTTGGGAACTTGCCAGGAAGATGTCTACTTATACAGAAAGAGATCCAATGAAATAACTAAAGTGCTGGGTGTCAACTGAAGAAGGCTGTGCTGCTTTGCATTATTCAGTACTGAGAAAAGCTGACTTCTTCATCTCTCCTGCCTTCGGCTGCAGCAGACAAAGCAGAGCTTTTTAGCTCTGTCTCTGGAATAGAAATGGACATCAGAAACAGCGTGTAAAATAACCAAACCCACATACAATTGCAAACTCAGATAATCTCTCTAGCTTGGTTTCCTCCAGTAAGCGTCTGCTCTTTGAATGGCTATTGAGAGACTCAGAAAGCACCCCTGGAGCTATACTGCGGGAAACTCGCTTTTCCTGACTTCCAAGCTGCCTCTTTTTTTGTTGTTGTTGTTTTTGTTCTTTTCTCTTCCACATCCCCCTTCCCTCCCATCTTTGGTTCTTTCTTTTTTTCTCCATGCAGACATATAATAAAAGGCCTAAAAGTGGATAAGTGTCTGCGTCTAGGGTATTTAAATGGCAGTACCATGCAAAGAATCCCTTGAGACATCTGCTTTGGTTCCTGGCCAAACCTGCATTAGTCCTAGAGGGAATTAATTATAATATATTAATATATAATAGATGAGGATTTTTATATATATATATATATATATATATATATATATAGTGTCATTCATTAATTATTTGGTGAATTATTATTATAATTTGCCCTTATTTCACATTCACTTGCACCTAAAGATCTCAAAGCATTTTGCTTCCCTGAATTAATCTGCAAAATATCCCTATGAGCAAGAGAAATTTTACTACTATATCCATTTCATATTAGTTTGCAAAACTGTTGTACCTATTTTCTAGATCTGGCAATAAGCGTAGAACATATTGCAGATAAAACCGCTCACATTTAACTCTGCCCTTTTGGAGACAGTGGCAGAGCCAGAGGTTAGAAATGCCCTGTCTGGTCAGTGTTTATGGGATCAATTTCAATTGGTGACACCTGCTGAGGTGGGGGATGTGCTTGGATCGGTCAAAGCCACAACATGTGAACTGGACCCTTGTCCTTCGTAGCTGGTAAGGCCAGCAGGGAGATAGTGAGGCCGTTGCTGGTGGAGGTGGTCAACATCTTCTTGGGTGAGGGGAGGTTACTGGAGTCCCTTAAGGGGGCTGTCGTTCGGCCCCTTCTCAATAAAACATCTTTGTATGTTGGCTCCCCGGTGAGCTATTGGCCTGTCTCTAACCTTCCCTTTTTAGGGAAGGTTATTGAATGGGTGGTGAATCAACCGTTGCAGGCACATCTAGACCATATCAGTTTTCTAGATACTTTGCAGTCCGGCTTCCATCCAGGTTATGGCACTGAGACTGCGTTTGTGGCCTTGGTTGATGATCTGCGAGTGGAACTGGATAAGGATCATTCAATCCTGCTGGTTCTACTTAACCTCTCAGCGGTGTTTGACACGGTGAACCATAAGGTGCTGGTGACTCACCTGTGGAACCTTGATAGGGTGGATGGAATGGTTTTGCAGTGGTTCCGTTCCTTCCTAGCAGATAGATCACAGGTAGTTGAGAGATTGTACATCTTCTCCCAAGGGCCCCCCATGTGGGGTCCCACAGGGATCCATTTCTCCCCCCTCTTGTTCAATGTGTATACGCAGCTGCTGGGGGAGATTGTGCATAGATTGGGGGGGGGGATCTGTTGTCAGCAGTATGCTGATGACACTCGCCTGTACCTATCCTTTTCATCTGACCCAGGTCCTGCAGTCTCGGTGCTTTCTGGTGTTTGGTGGCTGTGGCAGACTGGATGAGGTCTAGCCAACTGAAACTGAATCCCAACAAGACAGAGGTGATGCTCACTGGCAGGTCTGGAAATCTGGGTGAGGGGGAGTTTCCCATTGTTGATGGGGTCCAACCCATGCCAGCATCTGAGGTGTGGAGCCTGGGAATGCTCCTGGATCCTCCACTGCATCTGTATCCTCTGGTGTCAGCTGTGGCCAGGATTGCTTTCCAACGATTACATCTGGTGAGGCAGCTCCACCCTTATATCTTGGACTCCAACCTGACCACTCTCATCCATTCATTTTTTACCTCAAGGATGGATTACTGTAATGCACTCTACATAGGGCTGCCCATGGTGATGGTCCGAAAGCAGCAGCTGATGCAGAATGCCACGACCTGTCATCTTATGGGGACGGGCCACTGGAAGCACATTACACCGATACTCCAGACTCAGCACTGACTGTCTGTAGTCTTCCAGGCCCAATTCAAGGTGCTGATATCAACCTATAAAGCCCTTAACGGCCTGGGCCCTAGCTATCTGAGGGACCGCCTCACTTCCTGGGCGGCCCATACGGTTATCAGAGGGCACCCTTCTGGAGGTTCCCCACTATAGACGGGTGGAGACGGACAGGCAGGTGTTCTCAGCGGCCGCTCTGGCACTGTGGAACTTGCTCCCGGTGGGTATCTGCCTCAGTCCAAGCCTCCTTGTTTTGCTGGCAATGTAAGACCTAGCTCTTCTGCCAGGCATTTGGGGGAGGGGGGTTGAGGGTTGGTTTTAGTGGTGGGGGTGGTTGTTTTTTATTGCTCGCTGTTTTGACTATTTTAATGTCTATTGATACTGTTGGCTATGTTGTTTATATTTATTTATTTATTTATTTATTTTATTTCAATCATTTCTATCCCGCCCCTCTTGCTCAAAGGTGACTTGGGGTGGCTCACACTAAAATAACAATAAAAAAATAAACAGCAGTATAAATACATGAATAACAACAATAAAACAAAGCATAAATGTTCACATCTGTTTGTGCAAAACCCCAAATAATCCCCTAACCCCTCCCCCCCCCAAAAAAAAAAACTGACGGAAGATCCAGGTCTTACAACTTTGCTGGAAGGCAAGGAGATTTGGGCTGAGGCAGGTCTCCACCAGGAGGGCATTCCAAAGTGACTGTGTGGCCCGCTGAGAATGCCCTCCTGCCCATACGGACCCGCCG
Source organism: Sphenodon punctatus (assembly GCA_003113815.1). Classification (NCBI taxonomy): domain Eukaryota; kingdom Metazoa; phylum Chordata; class Lepidosauria; order Sphenodontia; family Sphenodontidae; genus Sphenodon; species Sphenodon punctatus. Next base: position 3,488,190 of record QEPC01012592.1, on the reverse strand, counting down.
GAAACGCAAGACCTCTGGGGGGGGAGGGGTGCTCCCGTACAACCGCCGCGTATTGTCTTTTTACTGTTGTATTTGTATGATTTTTATGCTGTGAACCACCCCTAGCTGCCTGAGGCAGGAGGACCGGGGTAGAAATGTATAAAACAATAATAAATAATAACATTCACATACCAGTTTACTGAGCCCTCAGACAGATTTTGGGGTAAATTGGACCCCAAAGGAGTACAAAAATATTCATAAAACTTTTTTGCAAACCTGTATCACTTTCTACTCCATGTATTCATCAACAGTAATGGGTTCAGTTGTCCTGTGTTGCTTTATCCCCATCCCCAATTGTAACTTTTTTAAAAATTGAGAATTTCACTAAAACGGTATTGGGGGTAAGTTTGACCCCAGTTACAATGAATGGGAAAATGAAAGCATTACAAACCTAAGGTACTGGGGTTCATATTCACCCCAAACATTTAATCCAACCCCCAGTCAATATCTAGTACCATAATTTTGGAAATGTTGGGGTACTATTGACCCCAAATATCTTTTGTTAGTATTGTTTCTGTACCACAAACAATAACTCTTACTAAAATTTTAAAATTTTATATTAAACTCATTTTCAAATCAATCACATTTTTATTTTTGTCAATTATGACTTAATTGGGGTCTATTTTACCCCAATACCAGCTTAACACAGTGCATTTTTCAATTATCTGAGGGTTTATGCCAACTTGAATATAGCATGAGTATAGGCATGAATGAGGGAAATAAAGTAGTACAGTGCTCTGCCTAGTAGAAATTTGATCCTCTGTTATATTGACATTCAGGATAGAACAGACATATTTTGGCAAAATACATTAAAGACTATGAGCCACAAATCACTTACTGCAGGATAGCTCCAGAAGCCCACAGGACTACTGGGCAGGAAGCATTGTATAGTTCGTGGTCAAAGAGTCTCAAATGTCAAGTACTTTTTAAATGCTATTTTAGCACCCACCCATCTGTTCCCAACCCTTTCAGTCTCTTTTTGTTGCCTAATTTGGGGTTATGCCTTGTCAGGAAGTTCAGCCTTGTCCTGTTCGTTTGGATCATTTTCAATCGGTATCTTCCACTGAAACAGAAGAATTGCTTGGAGTGATGTGGGAAACCAGTAGCGAATTAGATCCTTGCCCATCCTGGCTACAGGGAGATGTTGGGGCCATTGCTGGCTGAGGTTGTCAGCATCTCTCTACAGGAGGGTAGGATGCTGAACACTTAAAAATGCAGTTGTCCGGCCCTTACATAAGAAACCGTCTTTAGATGATGACTCCCTGGCCGGCTATCGCCCCCGTCTCCTATCTTCCCTTTTTACGGAAGATTATTGAACTGGTGGTTGCCTGACAACTCCAGGCTCATCTTGACACTATCAAATTCCTGGACCCATTTCAGTCAGGCTTTTGTCCTGGGTGTAGCACAGAGACTGCACTTGTAGCCTTGGTCGATGATCTGTGTCTGGAGATTAACAAGGGGAATTGTACCCGGTTAATCTTGTTAGATCTTTCAGGGGCCCTTGACATAGTTGATCATGACGTGGTGTTGACACGTCTACAGGATCTGGCAGGGGTGTGTGGGACTGTTCTTGAGTGGTTCCATTCGTTCCTGTCAGGGAAGTCTCAGTGGGGGATGATGGGCAATTGCTCATTGTCCCCTCGTGACCTCCCCTGTGGGGTCCCGCAGGGTTCTGTCTTGTCTCCCCTCTTGTTCAATGTGTATATGAGGCTGCTGGGTGAGAACATTAAGTGGTTTGGAGTGAAGTGTCATCAATATGCTGACAACACCCAGCACTCACTCTCCTTTGTATCTGACCCAGGTAGTGCAGTCTTGGTTCTTACCTGTTGCCTCGCAGCTGTTGGGGAATGAATGAAGATGAGCCAACTGAAGCTGAATCCTAACAAGACTGAAGTGATGATGGTTGCCCAGCCCTGTGACTTGAGGAGGATTGGAACTCCTGTTATTGGTGGGGTCAGGCCCTTTCTAGTCACTTAGGTGTGCAGCCTTGGAGCGCTTCAGGTCCCCTTGCTGCACCTGGATCGTCAGGTGCTGGTGGTGGCCAGGAGCGCTTTTCACCAACTTCATCTGGTGAGGAAACCGTAGCCTTTTCTTTCTGATTTGGACCTGACCACTGTCATCCATGCTTTCATCACCTTGAGGCTAGATTGCTGCTCTGCGCTCTGTGGGTGTCATGGCTAGGTCTTGAACCCTTGCCCTTGGGGTTTGCCTGAGGTGCTTGCTGCCTCCTGCGCCACTGGGGGGGTTGCTGCAGAGGGTGCCTTCCCTCCCTGCCTTGTTGTTCCCTCTTCCTTCCAGCTCTGTGCCCCACTTGCACCTGATAGGGGGCATGGACCCACCTGCCACAGCCTGATTGGCTCCTTGTAGTATTTAAGGCTGCTGAGGGCTGTGGCAGGTGAGGAGCTTCAGGTCATCCCTCCATGACTCTTGCTTGGCTCACACCCCTTGCTCTACTCTCCTTCTCTTGCTGCTCTCTGTTTGTACCTTTGTTTGAGTCTGTGTTGTGTTCCCTCTGTCTTCCTAGTGTGTTATACCTTTCCCCTTCCCCTTGTGTTGATATCCTGCCCTGTGTCTCTGTGGATGTGTTTCTCTGCTCCCTTGAAACCCCCCATAGCATATTGTGTGTTCTGTTGTCTGTTTGTGTGTTAGCTGGAAAGGTCTGTCCTGTGTTTGTCTCCTGCCTCTCTTATAACCTTGCTACTCCCCTCTCCTTGGGCACCGTTCCCACACGAGCTTACCCTCCAGCCTTACGTTGCTGGTTCTTTAGTCCCTTAGCTGTCCCCTGGACCTTGGCTCCTCCAGCTTTGGTCTCCTGCCTCTAGCCCCTTGCCACTTCCCTTCACTTCTGGCCCCCTCGTCTCTGGCTCGCCTCTGGCTCCCTTGCCCCTGTGGCTCCCCATTCCCTCGCCTCTGGCTCCCTTGCCTCTGGCTCCCTTGCCCGTTGTGGCTCCCCATTGCCTCGACTCTGGCTCTTTGCCTCTGGTTCCCCGTCTTTGGCCCCTTGCACCTTGCCCCTGCTTCCAGCTCCCTGTTCCTTGTCTCTGGTGCCCCCTTGCTCCCTGTCTCTGGTGCCCCCTTGCTCCCCCACTCCTTGCTTTTAGTCCCCTTTTGTTCCCTAACCCCCTACCTCTAGTTCCCTGTTGCTCCCCTAGCTCTGGTCCCTCGTTCCCCATCTCTAGTTCCCCATTCCTTGCCCCCTCGTTCCCTGCCTCTAGTTCCCTGTTCCCGGTTCCCTACTCCCAGTTCCTGATTTCCCTCTCCCCAATTCCCTGTCCCTCGACTTTGATGATGAGCCATATGCCTTCTTAGGCCAGACTGTCTGGCTCTTCTGCTGAGCACTTCATCTCCTTGGTATCTGAGAGCAGCTGAGAGGTTCCCTTATTACCGCCTTGCCTCCTTCCTTCCCTTTTCCCCGCCTCCCTACCTTTTCCTCCTCCCCCTCTTAGGCTCGGCCCTGCCTCCCTACCCTTCCTTCCTCCCCCTCTTAGGCTCCGGCCCCGGAGCCTGACAGTGGGACTGCCCTTGATAACTGTTCAGAAGCTGCAGCTGATGGAGAATATGGTGGTTTGGCTCCTTTTGGGAACAGGTCGCCGGAAGCTCATTACGCCGGTGCTCCTGTGTCTGCACTGGCTACGTATTGCTTTCCAGGCACAATTCAAGGTGCTGGTTTTGACTCGTAAAGCCCTAAACAGCCTAGACACCATAGATCTGAAAGACCGCCTTTCCTACCATGGTCTGTTGCGGCCACTTTGGTTGGCAGGGAGCACCCTCCTCAGAGTTCCACCTGTTGCTCTTGTCTGTATGACCGGGGCGCGCTGGGGGTGTTCTCAGCTGCTGCCCCAATTTTGTGGAACTCCCCCAGAGGTCTGTCTGAGTCTGGGCCTGAACATCTTTTGGAAGCAGTGTAAAACTTTTCTTTTTAGTAAAACATTTGGAGGGTAGGGATAGGGTTTTGGTGGGGGGTTGGTGTGGGTAGGGTTTTGTTGTTGTTGAATTGTATTTTAATGGGGTTTTAATTGTAGTTTGTTTTTTAAGCCGCCCTGAGCCTTCGGGAAAGGATGGGGTAAAAATGTGAAGTACGGGATGTTCCCTTTTAAAATGGGGAAAATGTCAACTCTAGTAACGAGGGACTGACTCTTCTTTGGTTAAGGCTGCTGCTACCTTTGTTCAGCATCCTGTCCACCACATCTGAGAAACTGAATGAGGAACTGCAGGGCAGGTAGCCAAACTCGACTCAAAGAAAAGCTACATGAAGAAGCTTCCCCTGGCTTGCAGAATAGTTGATTTAGGGGATGGTACAAAACCTAACAGAAGTTGGCTGGCAAAATGGAAACTTCAGGTCAGAATTGGCAAAACTGAAGGGGGAGCTAGGAAGTGCTGATTCTCTGCAGGCTGTCCAGAAGACAGGTAGCCTGAAGAGAGCCTGACTAACATGCTGATCTGAGGTCTGGCAGAAGGAGACCTGGAGAACCAGCCTTTAGTCTGGAAGAGACCCAGAGCAGCCAAGAAGGGGTGGATATGAACAACCAGACAACCCTGGGTCTTCAAAGAAGGTGGCATAAGATTGGATTGAGACTATAGAACTGTAATGCAGTGATGGTTCCCCTTAATGTGTGTTGTCCTTCTCCACTATCCCTCTTAACTTGTTTTTATATAGATTTATATTTTAAACGAATTTTGTTATATTTTATGTTGTACAGTGCTCCAAGTGCCATGCAGTGGTAGGGTGCTATAGAAATAATAGTAGTAGTAGTAGTTGGCCTTTTAGTACCTGAAATGCTCATATTTAAGTTATTGTTTTATAAAATGCCATAATACATCTTGGTTATAAAACTGTCACATGCAGCCAAACTCTGCTCTGTATTGGAGATCACACTGGAACTTGGTTCATATTAGAGTTACTTTGTTTTAAACCAAACCTCTTGTGCAGCACTCCATGGTCAACCTATTAGGAACAATGAAGTGTGCCTTTCAGGATTTGTGAAAGGACAAAAATAATGCAAGAGAAGCTCAAGCTATCGAGTAATGGGGAAATTTCTTTCCAACACATGACAAATCTGGAACATTCCAGAATCCAACATTGCTAATTTTCTTTCCTCTTCTCCCTTAAATTGTTAGTGAAAGGGTGTCTTCCCAATGTCTGCAAGGAGTCACAATTACAAAGGGCTGACGTTCTGGACTACTCTTCATTGCAAGTAAAAAAGCTGACTCCTAAGGATGTGCGAACATAACGCAGTTCGGATGTTTGGACGTTCGGTCCAAAACTCAAGTTCGGGTTCAGTTCGGTGGAGTTCGGTTCGGCCAAATTCGGCCAAACATCCGAAAATAGCACTATTGATACCGATACCAAAATCAAATTATTATTTTTTATCATTTGACCCTGAAACCACCCCTGGTCTCCACCCCTGGTGCCAGGAAGTCTGCTCCTCAGCTACCTCCCTCTTCCAGTCACGTTTTTCTCGCCCAAAGTCATGTTTTTTCCTGCCCCTGAACTCATTAGAAAGTTCAGTTCAGACGTTTGGTTCAGTCGGAACAGGCCGAGTTTGGCCCAAACTCCGAACCGCGTTCGCACATCCCTGCTGACTCCAACCATTTCCAAAAAAAATCCCAAGACCCCAGGCAAGTCAATTCCCAGGGACCTGTAAGCTGATAAGAAAAAGGCTCTTAAGCCACAGAAAGACTAAAATAATGGAATTAATCCTCTCTTGAGGAGATAATAAATAGACTTTACTTGGAAGGTGTGTCCATGTGTTAGGAGGTAATAGACAACCTCTCAGCCATGATTTGTGTTTGGCCAGCTTTGTAGCTTTGAATTAAAACCTTCAAGAGAATGGGAACTGGGCTAGAGGAAAAATAAAGTATTTCATCTCCCTCCCCTGCCCTACATACACAAAATGTGCCCACGAATATAAGCCCTTCTGTGTAGTAAAGCACAATGCCCCTATAATGGGGGGTGCGTGATTTGTGCACATATGGCACAGCGCACATGGGGCGTGGGATCAGCCCCACTGTCTCAGAACTCCATGGTTTTTTTCCCCTCACTCCGCACATAGTCCTTTCTCTTGCTTTAAAGATCAGCAGGCCCTGATCCAAGGGCAGCTCAACCAGTGGGATAACTAGAAACAAATCTAATACAAATGTTCCTTCCACCCTGCTCCCCAGGTGTTAACGGAGAGAAGGGAACTGAAATCTCCAACTCCTTGACAGAAAAAGGAGTAATTGTTTTGGCTTGCCTCCTTTTCAGCACTGCTCTTCCTTGCTTTATTGAATTGAACTGGATAATTTTCTTCCAAGTTTTCCTAGACTTTTAAGGTCTGGCTTTAGCATATGGTAGGCCATCTCATTTCCTCCACTTATTAAGCCCACTGCCCTTTATTTGATTAAAACTCATCTTCTTGAAAAGTGTCTGGACATTGGTGCTACAAGCAGACCAATTATGGTGTGGTACATTTCCAGTTCCAACTCTCTCCCTCCCTCCTCCCCCCTGCTTATTTTTCTCTTTGCAGGGGTTCCAAGATGGATGGCAAACAGCCCTCATCACTTCTCTCATATTAGTTTACTGTGTTATCACAGTGTAAAGTAATATCTCCTCATCATCGCCTATTTTCCCCTTTATGTTGTCACTCAGAGAAATAACTTCAGATTCTCAGGACCACACTTTATTGAAAGCAATTGTGTTAGATTGTTTTCTGATTGTGCTGGCCTGTGAAGTCCTTTCGTTCAGTTGCAAGAATCTATCATTCTGAAAGCCTTAAGCTCTTTTCTTTTAAAAGTGTGATCTACTTGCAGTCCATCATTCTTGTTTGAGGACTTTTTATGGTTCTAAAATGCTTTGATTATTTCCTTCTCATTCTCTTGCATTATCTGCTCTGATAGTTTAGAGAGACAATCCCCAAAATATGGATAATAGTTCCATGAGCAAATGCCTGGGCTCTGTCAAAGCCTCTCAGTTAGTTCTAATAATCCAAATTGGATGTTTTGTTCCATTCCCCTTATAGTAATTCTGAAGCAGAGCAGTCTAAATGCCCTGTTGATCTTAAACTTGGATTATGACTTATTAATTGATGTAATGAGCTAACTGCGTTCAAATGCATTTTTAAATAACAGGAAATATTTCCACATGGGATAGTCATTATTAAAATCAAAATAAGTAAACTGCTTGCCAACGCAGATCTTAATTACTCCTGTACAGAGGAGGAATAAGCATAGCTTACATAAAATCCCATTCCTGCTGCTGTGTTGACAGAATAATTTAAAACTTTTTCTCTATATAACATTTTTTTTAAAAAGAAGAAAGAAAAGAAAAATCAAACCAGTGCTTATCTGAAAAAAGACTTGAATGGCAATCCAAAGCTCCTAGGGTGTTTACAAATGAGGCAATAGCCTGCTGGAGTTCGGGTTCAGTCCATTCAGCCCCTACTTGCATGTTTAGCGTGTCCAGCCTAGTAAACAGGCCGCCTCCTTCGTGTATTTCATGCGCTTATGGGCAGCCCCCACTGGCAGCGCCAGCAAGAGCAGAGACTGGGTAGTAAACAGTCACTCTTCAGACACTCTAGGATTTTCACCTATGACTCGGTGGTGCTGGCGAACATGTACGAACAGAGGTGATGCACACAACCTGATTTGATGGTACGCGGACACATGGGTGCCCATTAGTCCACATTCTCAGAGATCCTGCCATGAGTGGGGGCTGTATTTCCAGTGGGTGGTGGCCACATGATTGGTGGGGGTGAACACATAATAACTGGGCAGGTAGACGTCCGGCTATTGTGGGCTATCGTCTCATTTAACTTTGGGTCTCGCAGGCTTCCATGCAGCCTGATTGCAAAGATAGGAGAGAATCCTGTTTCGGTCTGAAGGGCTATGCAACTACTGTGTGGTAGCATATGACGTGACGTGTAGTAAAATAGTAGCTATCCCTCACTCCACCATAAAGTAGTAAGTGTATCTACTACATAATAGAGGGCTTTGCTGTCGTAGCTGTCAATTCTGCTGGACTTCCTTAGTGCCTGGGCTTGACAGAGCTCAGCCTCAGAATCTCTTTCATGCTAGAGCTCAGCCCAGGCACCTCTGTCCAGACCCTGTCACTCTGGAAGATCCCATCCATGACTGGATAAAGTTTGAAGGGAGCAGGACCTGGGGACTACTGCTGCCAATTAATCTTGGAAGCACAGATTAAATGTATTCTGCAAATAAAAAAAGGTAACAAGAGGACCAAATGTCTACCAGTGTGGCTAAATGTGGAGGTGAAGGAGGCTGTTAATGGCAAGCTAGACCTAATGACGTGAATAGAAAAGAGCATAAGCATTGCCAAATTAGATGTAAAACATTAATAAGACAGGCCAAGAGGGAATTTGAGGAACGATTTGCTAAAGAGACAAAAAATAATAAGAACTTTTTCAAGTAATCAGAAGCAAGAAGCCTGCTAGAGAGTCAGTTGGCCATTAGATGACATGGGAGTGAAAGGGGCGGGGTGCTCAGGGAGAATAAGGACATTGCAGAGAAACTGAATGAATTCTTTGCTTCAATCTTCACAACTGAGGATGTTGGGGAAGATACCCACGCCAGACCGAGTCTTTGTAGGTGATGAATCGGAAGAGCTGTCCCACTTAAGTGTGACACTGGAGGAGGTTCTGGAGCAGATTGACAAATTGAATAGTAGCAAATCACCAGGGCCAGATGCCAGGGATCGGGGAATTGGAGGGGAAAAAAGGATAGGGTTCAATCGCTCTCCATGCACCCCTTGCGTTCAGCACCCCACTGTCGATATAGTATTCCCTCAGGATCTTAGGTAGCCCTAATACTCCCTTATGGGAGAAGGCCAGATCATCACAGGGAGGAGGAATCAGAATTGCCAGGCCCAGGGCCCTCACACTCCTGTAAGCGCCCCACCACTCACTTGCACACCCACACCCAGCCGCTCGGGGAGGTAGGGTGATCCCACACAGTTAGGGTCAAGGAGGGAGAGCAACCCAGGGGCACGAGTTGGATGGGAGGAATACACAATCACCCTGGGGTCACGGGATAAGGAAGGTCTAGGTCTCCAAGAGGGTAGAAGGTAAGCTCTGTCACTGTTAGACACAAGCACTCGCACTTCCTCTCACTCGTATACTCACACAACTCCACTCATTCACCACGCCTTCTACACACAATCACGATACCAATGTTCTCCACGTGAAGTCAATCACTTGGGGCCAGTCTCACAGCAAGCTGATCACTGGCAAAGCTGCTTGGCCATAGCTGCCCTTTTATGATTCTGTGCCCCCACCCTGTTGCGCACACAGCCGCGCCAAGTGGCACAACGCTGCAGGCAGCCCTGCCCTGCTAGATTCCCTCGGCACTGCTTGGGGGCACGCCTGCGCAGCTGTCTCTGATTGCAAGGCAGGGCCCAGTAGCCCCATCCCGCTGTGATTGCCTGCACAACCTTGGCTGGTGCTGCGGCTACGCTGGTAGCGCCGGCATGAGCTCTGTCCCCCCAGGACGCTGCGGCGCTGCCTGACACCAGATGGTATTCATCCCAGAGTTCTGAAGGATCTTAAATATGAAGTTGCAGACATATTACTGGTAATTTGTAACCTATCGCTTAAGTCTGTCACTGTACCAGAGGATTGGAGTGTAGCGAATGCAACGCCAATATTTAAATAAGAATCCAGAGGTGATCCTGGAAACTACAGACTGGTGAGCCTGACATTGGTGCTGGGCAAACTAGTGGAAACAGTGGTTAAAAACAGAATTACTGAGCATATTGATAAACATAACTTCATGGGAAAGAATCAACGTGGATTTAGGAAAGGGAAGTCATGCCTCACTAGCCTATTGGAATTCTTTGAGGGTGTGAGCCAGTCGATATGGTGTATTTGGACTTTCAGAAGGCATTTCAGAAGGTCCCTCACGAGACTCTTGAGGAAATTAGAGTCATCGGATAAGAGGCAGTGTCCTATTATGGATCGGCAACTGGTTAAAAGGTAGGAAACAAAGAGTAGAACTAAATGGTTAGTTATCACAGTGGAGAGAAGTAACTAGTGGAGTGCCCCAGGCAGTAGAGTCGGTGTTTAATATATGCATTAATGATCTAGAGAAAGGAGTAAAGAGTGTGGTGATCACATTTGCAGATGAATACACATTGTATTCAAGGTCATTAAAACCCAGCGGACTGTGAAGAATTGCAGGAGGATCTTGCAAAACTAGGTGACTGGACATCCAAATGGCAGATGAAATTTAATGTGGACAAGTGCAAAATGATGCACATAGGGACAAATAATCGATATGTATACAATGCTGGGTTCTAAATTAGGAGTTACAACTCAGGAAAGGGATTTTGGAGTAATTGAGGACAAAACATTAAAATCCTCAGCTCAGTGTATGGCAGTGGTCAGAAAAGCAAACAGAATGTTAGGAATCATTTGGAAAGAAATAGAGAATAAAACTGGAAATATTGTAATGCCTCTACATAGATCTCTGGTACGACTGCATCTGGAGTATTGTGTGCGGTTCTGGTTGCGTCTCAAAAAATGCATAGCAGAACTAGAACGATACAGAGAAAGGCAACAAAAATGATGTATAGAATGGCTCCCATTTGAGGAGAGGCTTGATAGGTTAGGGTTCTTCCGCCTAGAGAGGGGATATGATAGAAGTTTATAAAATCATGAGTGGTGTGGAACACGTAAATAGGGAGCAGTTATTTACCCTCCCTAACAGTACTAGAAGAAGGGGATACTCCATGAAATTAACTGGTAGCAGATTTAAAACAAATAAGAGAGACTATTTTTTTTTCACTCACCGCACAATTAACTTGTGGAACTTACTGCCAGAGAAATTGGTCACGGCCGGTAGTGTAGCTAATTTTAAAAGGGATTGGATAAGTTCTTGAAGGATAGGTCCATTAATGGCTATTAGCCAGGTAGGTTTGGATGACGTAAACTTATTGTTGGGGGCTGGAACAACAGGGAATGGATTGCCCATTGTGACCTGTTGGGTACTTCTCCCAAGAGAAAAATACTGGCCAGTGTTGGTGACAGGATGCTGGGCTTGATGGACCATTGGTTTGACCCAGTATGGCGCAATACTAGTGTCCTTATGTAATTCAAATTCAACAGGTATGTGGATAGAAAAACAGGCATGCACACACCCCAGTTACCTGTGTACATAGGGACAGGCAGGAGTCAAAGGAGTGGATGGGCAGCTGCGGGGGGTGGGGGGGTGATCTCCCTGTTACTGGTGGTATGGTGGGGACAGGGTAAGAGTGGAGGACTGCAATCCCTACCCTGTTGCTGGCAGCATGGGGGTGGGCAGAGGCAGTGGTGCAGCGTTCTAGAATGGACCTGTACCTGTTGGGGCCCCTGCAAGTCCCCCCTCCCCCAGTGCATGTTCTGCCTGCCTGTGTCCATGCCCAGAAGTCAACTGGAAGTGACTCTGTTCAGGGCAGGGGGTGGGGGAATTGCATTAGCTGAATTATCTCCAGGCAGTTAGGCTACTGTAAAGTTGCCAGATATGGTTATCCACCCAGATAAGTTTCAGCTCTACATCTGAGTATAGCCTAAGAGTTCATATCCAAGATCCATCAGAAAGTGCTTCACAGTCCATTTTAACCATGGCTACAGAGTGAACAGGTATACATCTAGTTTCTGCAGTAACTTTTGCTTTTGCTATGGCAGGTCCCTCGGTGTGGAACTCACTTACTCCAGCTGTCCGTCTCTGTTCCACCCTTCATTAAAAAGCACCTGAAAACATATTTATTCTCTAGGTGCTTTTAGGATCTGCTGTACTTTGTCCTCCCTTTTTTCCTGCCCCATTTTAAAATTTTTAATAATTGATTTGTGTTAACTTTAAATTTTTGTGAAGTGCTCAGAGTGCCATGTAAGGCAGGGGAGCACTATATAAATAAATTATTATTATTAACTGTCTCACACCTTCATAGGGCCTTGAAGAGCTACACCAACAGTCCTGAATTATATTTAGAAGCAAATGAGACATGCAAAGACCTGAACATGATGTCAACAAGAACACTACTGGCATGATTTTAACGTAGCATGAGCTTCCGCTAACAATTACTTACACAAATATCCCATTGAGCCCAGTGAGGCCACCACACCATGTGTATTACACTGCTCTCTTGTGTCAGTGGATTGAAGCCAAAGTAAATCTAGTTACTCACTCCGCAGAGTTCATAGGACAGCAGGGGTGACATCAGGGGTCCCTTGGGTACTCTCCACTACCATCTGGGAAGTCTCTTTCAAAGTGACCTTTTAATTGCTTCTCCCCCCCGCCCCCCAAATTGGATTTGTACCACTTTTACTATGTGACGTAAAAAGAAATTATTTTTTAATTTTATTTTATTGGGAAGTTTATAACACCCCTATACTCGGCACTAGACAGACCTCTCTTAGAATACAGTACTGTGTTCATTTTGGGGCTCCACATTTCAGGAAGAGAGGAGAGCAATGAAGAGGATCAGGAGTCTCAAATACAAGTCATATGAGGAAAGGCTGACAACACTGGATGTTTTTAGCCTGGAGAAGCAACCATTAAGGAAAGACGTGCTGACCATTTTTAAACGTCTAAAAGGATGCCATAAAAAAGATGGAGAACATTTGTTCTGCATTACCACTAAAGACAAATAGCAATGCATTTAAATTACAGGAAGGTAGCTTAGGCTTAAGTATTAGGAGAAACTTCCTAACTGTTAGAACAATTCAGTAGTGCAGTCTCCTTCCCTGTAGGTTTTCAAGCAGAGACTAGGCAGGCAATCTGTCAGTCCAGCCTCAGGGATACTTTAGGTGTAGGATATCCTGCCTCAGTTCAGGGGATTGGACTAGATGACACGTGAGGTCCCTGCCAAATCTACACAGGGGCGTAGCTATCATAGGGACAGACGGGACATGTGTCCCGGGGCCCACCATGGTTGGGGGCCCACACAGTCCATCCCCCCTAATAGCTAAGCCGTTTAAATTATTTTTATTTTTTTTGTGGCTGGACCCCAGCGGCCCGGCTGAGAAGGAGGTGGGCCCTTCCCGGCCCTGCCAGCC
>QEPC01012592.1:3421484-3440194 GCA_003113815.1 Sphenodon punctatus | reverse complement strand
AAAAACTTTTTTGCTGGGGCTTTAATTTTTTTTACATTGCAGCCATTTTTAAATGGCTGCAATGTAAAAAAACCGGTACCCCGAAATCCGGTACCGGGTCCGGATTACCGGGCCGAATCCGATAATGCCGGTACGCCCGATACCGGCATTATCGGATACCGGATTCTACCGGTTTCCCACCCCTAGCTGTTACCTCTGCCACCACCTCTCCACATGGCTTCCTTCAACAGCATCTTATAATGGACAGTGGACTGAGCAGGCACAGGTGACCTGGTCAGTCTTCCCCCATTACGGTGAGCTGTACAGTTATTACTATTTTAATTATAGTAATTTTTCATAAATGAATATAAATTAACATATGCAAAATGTTTGCAAATTATTGTCCTGTTCTGGTGATGCATCAGTGGCCACCCCAATTAAAGGGCACTGGCCATTAGGTGGCTGTTAAGGTTTGGGTTTACATTTTATTATCCTCAGTTGAAGCCATTGTTTTAGAGGAAGGGGTTGCCCAGCTATTGTTCATGGGAGTGGAAGTTTTAAAAGATTATGTTAATCTGAGTTTATTCAGTTGTATTGTGAGGGTAGTAGAGGGAAGGGAGTTTGGGGATAGCCACTGCCTTGCTATTAATTGGGATGCAGGCTTGGGTGGGGGGAGATTAGGTGAAAAAGAACTCCCACACGAGAGATGAAGGACATTCTTAGGGTGAGAGAGAAGGGAGTAGTGGATGGTGTGGAGAAGTTGGGGGGTTTATATATGTGATTTATATTTTAATACTCTTGTTGTGAGTCTTTGGGATAGAACAAGATAAAACTCAAATAATCTTTCCCAGCAGTTACTAGCTGAAGATTCAGACAATATGATATCCTATCTGTGTGGATTCATGTACTTTTCACTGTAAATTGACATCTGTCCTGTATCTCTCTATATGAACAACTCCTCCTTCCAAACTCAACAATTAATTCATTTCCAAATTCCAACCCCAAGCAAACTTATGATTATGCTCACACTACCACTGTCTTTTCCAAGAGAAAACAATGGGGAAAGAAAAGTAGGAGGCAGCAGGGAAGGAGTTTGGGAAATGTTCTAATCTAAACCTTGTTGTTATCCATCCCCCCCAAACTGCACCTTGGAGAAAAGAGAGAGCCAGACTCCATGGCATTTGGATTGGAGGAGTTGTGCATCCCTTGAAGTAAGAATGAGTGCACCAGAGCGCCTGTTGTGTGCTGCTCAGGAAGGGATTATAATGATGGTGGCTCATGCAAGCACCATAACCCAAACTGGAGAAGAGAGAGTGCAACTTGCCTAAGACCATCTGACAGATTCAGGTCACAAATCTGGGTGTCCCAGCACCAAGACTCAGAGGATCCCAGACTGTGGGGTGTGACCCCTGGGAAGGTGTCTCTCACCATTTGGAGATGGAGTTATTATCCTGATTGGTATTGGAGAGACTGTGTATGTCTTTCTCGCTTGGGGTTTGGGGATTATCTCATTCTCAAAAGGGTCACGCAGGCAAACATTTTGGGAATCACTGTACACTAAGCCTCAGAGTCACACCAGTTCAATGTGGATATTGTGCTGGTCAGTAGGTAGGACAGGGACCATCGCTTGACAATAGGCACTGCCCTGTTCAGTACAACTTAACCCCTCCAATCAGAGAGGAGAAACTATACCATTTGATCAACCCTGTGTCAGTAGTAAAACGTAAATAGCGAACTGTTTGTGAATGAACCATAAGATGGAACTTGTTTGGCATGAAACATCTGTTGAATCAGCTCAGATAACAAGCACATTCATAAAAATAAGCAATTTACAAACATAAGAATGGGTGAAATTAATCAGTTAAATTGTTTGCCATGAATATTTCCCAAGGAATGTTTGTATTTATGTTGATGGGGGTTTGCACACTAATTTTACATTGCTGGATTTCAGTAAACAAACTGAATCAAGAGAACAAGTTGGAAAATCCAGAAGAACCTGCCTCATTTCTATCTTAACTGGGGTAATTGAGGGAAAAATTTGACCTACTACTGCTTATAATGCTACACTGCCAGATAATCCATATTAGATACAAAATCAGCCTAGCAGATTTGTATCTATTTCCCTGCTTTGTAAAATTAAGAGGTTTTGAGGGTTAAAGTGACAAAAGCTCCTTAACACAAAATGTATTATCAGCAGAATTGTTATCAATGAGATCTCTGCAAACTCAGCAGTGCAGGCATTCCTGTTCAGAGGGAAGATTGACAGCAATGCAAGGCACAGCAAAAAAAAATAAAAAAATTCTCTGGGTTAGGTGGGAACCTGCCACCTCCAGAAACACCCCATCCTGTCGCAATCATATTCACTTTGGGGGACTTTCTACCCCAGCAACTCCAGTGGCTGAATGGGTGCAAGAGATTGGGAGTCAGCCTGGGTTAAGGTAGCAAATATATTGGGATTGCACAAGGTAAACAGGCTAACAGTGTCTGCAGGAAGGTGAACTAGAGTTTTGTAGGAAGGGGGTCTTCATATAATATATGAAGAGTCTTGGCATATGAACACTTTCCCTGGGCCCCTTTCTCCTTTGAAGCGAAGGCCACAGCAATACGCAGCAATGCCAATTGCAGTGGTTGCTGTTTATCTAGTCCCTAAATTGAGCTGGGCTAGGCACTTTCCAGAGGATCTACAACAGAGGGTTGCAAACTGCAAGCGCCATCTGCGAATGGGATCTTGATCTTGACTGACGGACTTTGCATGTGTTTATTGCTGTCCAGCATCACGGATTTATATTTGTCTCAAAATGGGGTCACTCAGACAAAAATTTGGGAAATCAATTATCTAGAAGACAAAACCTCTGCTTCCAAAGAACTAACCATTTAAAGCAGCATGAGATCTCAAATTCCCAGAAGCCCTGTATTTTGAACATCACAGCTCCCACTGTTTTCCTTATTATTGAAATGTTGATCTGATAACCCAAAGATGATGTGGCTACTCATCCTGCTCCAGCACGCTGAATGGGTACATCAGCAGTTCCTGGTTGCCAGAAATGTTCCATTTTCTGGGCTGTTGAAGTCACACACATGCTCTGGACTTTCTTCAGGGGCTAAGTCAGCTCCATTGGGTTAGGACAGGGAAGGTGTTTGTGTAGGTCGGTCATGGCCACATTTTTCTTGACCCCTCCTGATGCTGTGCTGAATGCGTCATGGCCTGACATGAAGTCTTGGTCCATTGGTTACAGTTGGATGTTCCAAGCCTGTGTGAGAACAGAATGTGGCCTTTAATCTAGAGGCCTGTGACCCCAAAGTGAACCCAATGAGATCTGACTGATCCTGTCAGGCCCAGGATGGTTTAGGTGCACTCTGCTCAAACCCCTCAGTCTGGGTCAGACTCTAACTGCAGGAATCCCTGTTCCCTACAAAGCACCATGACATCACAGCACTCCATAGGTCAGAAATGAGCCAATGGGGACATGCAGCGCCTTTCTGAGAGCAGAATTTGCCTCTTACTGCAGTTTGCATGCACTTGTTTAAAGGGCGTTCATCTCTTTCCCCCTATCCTGATAGCCTTGGTTGTTTCCGCTGTAGCACTAAAAATCTGGTCAGACCTAAACTGCTCTTGGTGGAGCATGGCTGGATGATATTGCTTATTAATGCTGTGTTAATTTTCTTCTCACTGAATGCCAACTAACAAAATGGGTGTATTGGAGAATATGAGGTAGGTTGGAATGTAGAAAGGGATTTTTAAAAAAACAAACGATAATTTTAAAAATAGCAGTGATCTCCTTTTGGTTGATCTCTAAGTGGAATGTGAATAATGTTCCATTGTTAGGATTCCAGGAATTGCTGTGCTCACAAAACCTGTCTTGTTCAGTTTGCATGCTGGGCTATATCTAGGCATTATTTCCCACAGGTGTATGTGCCTACTTTCCATACCTAGGGCTAAACGGTAGCCTGCTTGGTCAGGGATGCTAAAACACTGACTCTCCCAGTGTGCTGCATGAGACCACTTATCTCTTCATGCTCTGGTACCAGTGGGAGTCAGTCCATTCTATTAACACACAACTCTCCCTGAAATAACATGAAAGTGATTCAGGACTCTAGATTGACAGCCAGATGTGGGACCTTTGATGCCATGCAGGTTGTAGATTGATTGCAACACTGTTACCATAGTTCTCAGATTTTAGCTGCATTGAATTATTCATTATTGCATAAAGCCATGAGGTTTCAAAGGGCAGAGCTGGAGGATCCATTTAAAAGCTGAAATTGAACCCCATAAAATTTAAAGTAATTATTAAATTTCATTTATTTAAGCTTAGTTTCAATTGTTCCCAATAGGATCATTATTAAAGTGATTATATTTATTGATATTTTTTTCTTCTCCTTCTCTTGCCAGCTAATGAGAGAGAAGCATTTCTGAATTAGGCAAGGAATCCTGCTTTCCTTTATACAAGTTGGAGTCCTGTCTTGATGGGCTGGAAGGATATTGCTAGCATACATCACATCTGAGCTGGTGGGAAGCCAGTGCATGTTTACATACACATAAACAGTTTTCCTTACACACTTGTGTCTTGGACAAACTAAAACTAACTTGGCTCTGTGGACATTGGCTTTCAGGTTAATAAAAGACAGGTGTCTTTGCAGAAGGAGGATGAAATGAGAGTCGATCAGGAAAGCAGCTTAATTCCATAAGTCACTATCATGTTGACACATGCCCAGTAACAGTACTCATTCTACCCAATATGTCTGGCATGAAAATACCGACTTCCTGTCAGGAAGGCCTGGAGGGTAAAGAGAGGGCAGGAAGCCTAACGTCTGTGGCTGTCTATAGACTATTGTGAAATGGGACTCATCAGCATGACCTCTGTCGTTTTCTACCATGGCAGTCGGAGGATAACTTCTCCGTACTTTGACAGTGTTGAGACTGAATTCATTTGTGGTTGTGAGGTGTACTGAGAAGAACCCTCAGGTGGGTGTAGGGTTGCCACATGTCCCTTGTTTTAAAGGAATATCCTTTATTTCAGAGCCACACAACTCCACAGCATCCCTTATTTTGGAGATTTTGTTCTGGCAACCCTGGGTAGAAGGCTCTTCATAAGTGCAAAGCAGTATCATTAATCTTTTCCTTGAGTTTTGAAGGAACATTGTTGCTACATAGTGTTGCAACCCATCCACTACTTGTAGCAGAAGTAGAATGCCAGATGGTGGAGGGCTCTTCTGTTCTGTCGAATTCTGGAATGTTGTACAAAGTAGTTTCTCAGGTAGGATGGTAAAAACACAAATAAGTTTGAATGTGAAATGAATATAGAGACCTGCAAGTTTTTCTTTCCTTGAATGTGTGTTACATATGAATTTCTTCAAATGTTGATTGCCTAGAGTGACTTTGCGATTCGATCTCAGTCAAAGAATTTCTGGGAAACTCGCAGGGCAAATTTCCTTAGTTTGACCGAGAGTATTCCTTGCTCGGATCTATGGTTTAGGAATGCTCTTTGGTGTTTGCTAATCACTAATAGCAGCAGCGAAGCATGTGCTTCTTAAATCCCTGCTGGTGGCCACCAGTGGCCATCAGCCGCCAATCAAGCTTAGGACAGACTTGCAGTTCCCCATCCCCTTTATTGTCTTTCGGAAACTAAGAAAAGGAAATGGATTTCCGGTGTTTGTTTTTCAACAGAAATAGGGATCTCACTAACCCAATATATACACCCCATATCCTCTTGGGCCTTGCAAACCTGTTTGTTTGTTTTTTTAAATTCCCAACTAACCATTGAACCGCTTTCCCCTTTTTCTCCCCTTCTCAATGGAGACTGCATAAGTTGTTTCCTCAGTGGGTAAATGTAATATGCTGAAGAATAATGAAATGTTAACAGGCACCCTGTTTGTAGCTCCAAATATTTTCTGGTGCGAGCCATAAGGATAGTTTATGCTCCTGCTTATTTGGGTGACCTTGTGAACACAGTGAAAAGTGTATCTCATTACAACTCCTTTTCTTCATATCTCATTCATAAGAGCCTCCGAAATTTTGAATGGGCTCACGACAATGTAAAAATTGATCAGGTTCAAAGTTATCGCTACCTGGGAATGACCTTTTCTGCTATTGCGACTTGGGTGAAGCATACAGAGTCCATTAAATTGAAAATGTCTCAATCCCCTGGGGGGGCTTGTTAAGCTCTAGAGAAGCTTATAAGCCCTGCCTTGAGGCTTTTGGACCTGAAAGCCAGTCCCCAAGCTTTATATGGTGCTGAAATCTGGTGACCTTTTCTTAGGGATAAATTGCGGAGTTTTTTCAGGTTGGTTTTTCATGTGCAATATTAGCAATACCAAAAAATACTTCCACATGTCTTGTTAGATTAGAAATTGGTGTTCTCCTGTGGCAGTAAAACTGGATTTGGCTACTGTTTCTTACTGGCTGAGGGTGATGAGTATGACAGAAGATAGGTTCCCTTATCTCTGTCTGGTTGAATTTTCTTCTTCCACCCTTATGTCTCAATGGTTTAAGAAACTTATTTCACTCTTCAGAACAATAGGCCAATCTCTGCATTTTACTAATTTTAAAGTAAAATCCCTGACCCACAGACAATTGACTGATTTGGCCATTCAAGTGGCTATGCAAAATGCTGCTAATTTAAAATCTGCTCCTTTCTACTATCACTTTAAAACAGTCCCTGGAATGGAACTTTACTTGACTGTCCTGGACAATTTCTCTTTAAGAAGGGCTTTAACCCTTTTCAGGTTTGATCTTATCCCCTCTAGGGTTCTGACAGGGAGACGGAAAGGGATTCTGTACCCCCTTAGATTATGCACCTGGAATCTTGCTTTATTTGAAGATCTTGGCTCATTCACTCTTTCACTGTTCCCATACTGAAGATTACTGTCAGACATATCTGACTCCATTGATTCGAAATATGAAGTATTGGACATCACACCAATTACTAATTTATTTGGCTGCGAACAGATGACAGCATTATTAGAAGCCTTGCTAAAATGGCTCTTGCCTTGATTAAAAGGAAACAAGATGATCTGGAATCATAGGAACTGACTGTCCTCAGTGGTCCCTGGCTGTCTCACTTAAGTTTTGCTTCCTTCTAGCCTTTAAATTTAAATTTATTTTTACTTGATTTTATCTGATGAATTTGTTTCTCTATGGCTATATGTTGGGAATGGATTCGTTATTTTTATATTGGTTGAAGTTATCTTTTTCTTTCTTGTAAGTTTATTATTATTATTATTATTATTATTATTATTATTATTATTATAAGCATTTATATAGCGCCAGTGATGTACCTGACGCTTTACAAAAAATAAGATAGACACGGTCCCTGTCCGAAAGCTTAATTATGTGCTTATTTTTTATTTGTACTAAAGTTTTGACCTTTGGTTATGATTTCAGTAAATTACTTACATATCTCATTCATCACTTTTTTTAAACAGCTCCACTAGAGTGAGCTCATAGCTAGCGTTTCTATGCACCATAGACTGGATATACCATAGACCGTATCCAGTTTAGTTCTTCCTGAAACAGAAGGGGGAGACACACAACAGTAGACACTGACACAAGAACCCCATTCTGAGCTTCCCATCCATTTCTTGGCCAGCAGAAGCCTCTAGGTCTTGTTCCTTCACTTAGACAGGAGACTTGGCAAGGCATGCTGTCTATCCACCATGCTAAGCACTTCTACAGGCTTTTCTTAGACCAGCATTGGTCCATCATTGGATGGGAACCCTGATTAAATGGGATAAAGGAGCAGCTTAAAGTGTACTTTGTTTATATTCTGCTTTATCTAGCTCTCCCTCCACTCCCCCACCCTTTCCAACTGGTTGTGTTCACCCTACTGTCTCTCATTTTATATTAAGGGCTTATTTCCATGAAACATTGGGTGAAAACAGACATGACGCTAACCACCCTTTAACCACCTTTGGTGGTTATTTATGCATGTTGCAGGGCTGTATTGGTGCCCTATGCAGCCCTGCACCATGCATAAATAACCACCAAGGGTGGTTAGCGTCATGTCTGTTTTCAACCATTGATGCAGAGGTAGTTGCTGCTTCTGGAGTTATTTTGCTGCTTTCACATGCACTCAGGATTTTAAAGGGTGTGTGTGTGGTTATGCTGGAGGTTTCTACCTCCAGGAAGTACTTGTCAGGAGAACACAAACACTACATTGCATCAGACCAATGCTCCACTGAGCCCAGTATCCTGTCTCCAACAGTGGCAGTTTGTTTCTTCAGGGAAGTACACATCAGGTCATCCATCCCCTGCTGTTTACTTCCCAGCTCCTGACAGTCAGAGGTTACATTCCACAACCAATATGACTAATAGCCATTTATGGACCTATCCTCCAAGATCTTATCCAGTCCTTGTTTAAACACATCTCTGCTGCTGGTCTTCACAGTTCTACATGTTAATTGTATGTTGAATGAAAAAGCACTTCATCATGAGTACTTCAAGAAGGATGTCCTCAGTTTTGCAGATACACATGCCAGGATCCTTGACAGCTCACTGAAAATTAACCATGAATTTAAGGGGAAATTCCAAAGAACTGTACCCAGGGATATGTTCCCATAATTTAAGGTGGTGGTAACGTAAAGAGAGGGCTGGTTAGTACCTTTTGGGAGAAAGTGCTTCATGTGTTCACTCCTGAATAGGGGAGGTGCTAATACAGAGGGATTTTACCACCAGGTTGTTATACAGGCAACAATGTTTTCTGGAGACTTTTCTTTGGATTGTAAGCTTTTTGCTACAGGAGCGCATGTGTGTGTCTACGTACAGTGCCTAGTACAACCCAAGCTGTTCTGTACTACACAGTGCATATACTACATGATTTTAAACTGTTTTATGCATTTTTATTATTTATTTATCATTTCTATAGTACTTTCATTGTTTTTAAAGTGCCTTACAATCCATGTTTAGTTTCCTCTCACAGCCACCATGTGAGGAAGGTCACTCTTATTCCCATTTTACAGATGGGAGGGGGGCTGAGACTGAGGCTGCTGTTAGACGAGCGGGTCTAAATACCTCGAGCAATTGAGGTATTTAATTCACGGTTGGCAAATAATGCGAGACCGCCTTCTATGCGCGTGATCCCCTACCGGCGTCTCGTGTAATCCCGCGTTGCGGGATTTTGAAATATCACGCGGCGACCCGCTCATCTAAAAGCGGCCTGAGAGAGAGTAACTTGCACATGGCCATCCAATGAGTTCATTGCTAAGACAGAATTTCAACCCTGCTCTTCAGGTCCAAGTCCAACACCTTCTCTAATAGGCTACACTAGGTCTATTTCCTGATTACCGTGAAACCAAACAGATGAATTCTAGTTATTGTAAACAACCTAGAAAGAGGGGGGGAATTACAACCATTTTTTTTAATATCAGCCAAAATGGAAATTATAACACTGGTAAAACTAACAGAATGGTTATAATAGTCTTCAAAACAATAGCAAATTTCTGGCAGTGGCTTGCATGAGGGAGAACTTATTCTTTTCTTTCTGTACATATTAAAGAACTGAGTCCAGTGCCAATCTCAGAGCTTCCCTAGGAAGCTATTAGGACTTTCTGATCCAACAGTCAGGTTTGCTTTTATTTCCCCATAGATAATAACTGGATCCCTTGAACATTAATTTCAAGGTGCAATTTTTTTATTTACAATTTGTTTGCATCAGTTTAAACTGGTTTCTCAAGCTTTCTTTTTGTCTAATAGGAAATAGACCCTTAAATGTAGATGGTAATTTCTGAGACAACAGAAAGGAACAAGAGATTAATGGGTTTAAGTTGCAGGAAGTTAAATAAAATATTCCTAATTTGTAAGAACATTCGGGCAATGGAACAAGCTGTTTAAGGAAATTCACTCAAGGTTTCTAAAAAGAGGATGGGGTAGGTAGAGAGAATCCTGCCTCAGTTCAGGCGGTCCCTTCAGGAGTCCCATGGGTCCCTTCCAGCCCTATGATTCTATGTGAGATTTATCAGTAGCTCATTATGGAAGTCAATAAGAATGTTGCCAAAAAGAGAGTGCTGTCTATGTGTACAAGCTCGCAGACAGGGGGCATACACCATTCATACTTTTTATCTGTACTTTTTGCTTTTAGTTACAGTTCCAAAATAGAAATGCTACATGTGTGATGCATATGAAGGATATGAAATCATACTGCTGATGACTGCAAGCCAGTTGCAGAGACATGCATCTTAGCAGACATCTTGGAATCTTTAGCCGAGTGCAGCAGCTCCGCTTAACACTTTTATTCGTTTCCACGTTTTTTTATCAACTGAAGGATGTATAATACTATAAATCTAATTATCTTTTCTGTGTAGAAATCGTGCTCATAACCACTCTAATTGTGTTTTTTTTCTCTCTCTCTTTTTCCTGTTCTTGATTGTCCTGGCTTTGTCTTTCTCCTGGCTCTATCCCTGCTCCTTTATTCTCTACGACCATCTCGACACTGAAGGTAAGACCATTAATTTTTGTTAATCAGTATAATGCATATCCTACTTTCCCACTACCTAGCTAAACTTGTGTAAAGTGTCTAAGGTAGTTATTCTTGCCAGGTGTTTTGCCTGACATACCTTCAGATAAGAGATGCACAGTTTTGCTGACAAAACAGAATATAAATTGGGACTTCAAAAAGGCAGAGGAGAACACCTATTCTATATAACAATCTATCTGTTTTGTAACTTCCCCCTTATCCCCAACCCCTGCCTCCCCTGTGATTCCCATAGCCCTAAAGATGCTGTTATCCCCCAGTTTTCTTTCACTTGTGGGGGGTGGGCAATGGTATTTATTTTATGGCAGGGACAAACTCACCAGTTGTGCTAAAGTCTGGCTGCAGTCCAGAAGGTGATCAGCTGAATGGATTGGAAGCAGTCACCCTGTGCTGGATTTCAACAATAAAAGGCTATTTTGCACATTTACATAGTGACAGTGGAGCCACAGAAGACTTGTTTGAATATAATTAGTAGGAACTAAAAATGTGTGTACTCATTATGTAAAACATGTAAATTTAACCCTTGAAATGGAATAGTCAATGATGTGGCAGAATGCCAGCACCAGAGGCAACATCACAGGTTTTCACAGTGCTGTTATAAACACAGAATGTTTTTTCTTTCCCCTATAGAAGAGCATGCTTCTAGATGGGGCATGTACATATTAGAAAGTTAACTGACAGAAGCCTTGCACAACGCGCAGGTGCTGGAAGAGGCAAGCTGGAGTGGTACCAAATTCTGTGTGTGATGTGAGCAAAAGCTTATGATAAACATTTCACAATATGTGGCAGCCACTGCGGCGTACTAGCCTATGATGTCCTTTCAGAAGCTGCCATGCTAAGAAAAGGCTATGGGGGAAAGTTTACTTCACCAGTGACTGAAAATGTTAATGTGCAGCCCCTCAGGCAAGCTACATGGCAGTGGATTATCACTGTGGGGCACCCTGGGGTCTCCTTCAGCCTCATTGTACAGAGAGTGCAAGACAAAGAGTTTCACAATGAGCTTCAGCCTATTTTTCTTGATGTGAAGGGAAAGGACTTAACCCTCAGGCTCTGGCTGACACTCCTGGACCCCATCCAGGAACAGGTGGTAGCAGCAGCCCAAGGACTGTGCACAAAAAGAGTTCTAAGGGTCCTTTGGAACTGTTGCTCTTGTTGAAGGATGATGCCTCTTACTGCTCTGCATATGATATCTCTCTGGTGGAAAGTGAACCTCTGAGCTACTGTAATCTTTATTTTATTTTTTCAAATTACACATTGCCTTTCCCACAAGGACTCAGGGTGGCTTACAATAAAACACTCCTTCCCTCCGCTCAAAATCCCCACCTTCCCCACAACCCTCCCCAGTAACCCAACCAACTATCATTCCTGCTCGCTAAATGCTCTTCCATATAAAAAAAGTTTTGCACTGGCTCTGGAAGATGCTCAGGCTCAAGCGAACCTCCCAGGGAAGGGAATTCCATAAAACTGGGACAGCAACCGCAAACGTCCTCCTGCATACCTATGTACAAGGGTAACAGATGGAATGTGCAAGTGGGCATCCCCAGCCGACTGTAGAGGCCACAGTGGAACATAGTAGGACAGGCAGTCTCTTGGATATAAGGGACCCAGACTGTGTAAGGCTTTAAAGGTCAAAAACAGCACCTTTAATTGTGCCTGGAATCCTATAGGCAGCCAGTGCAGACTTTGGAGCAAAGGTACAATGTGCTCCCGGTGACTCATTCCGAAAAGTAGCCGAGCTGCTGCATTCTACACCAGCTGCATCCTCTGATCAGTCATCAAGGGCAGCCCCACGTAGAGCACGTTGTAGTAATCTAGCCTCAAGGTGATGAAAGCATGGATGACAGTGGCCAGATCCAATCCTGAAGGAAAAGGCTGCAACTTTCTTATGAGATGGAGGTGGTGAAAAGCGTTCCTGGCCACAGCCGCAACCTGACAATCCAGGCACAGTGATGGGTCCAGAACCACATCAAGGCTGCGAACCTGATCAACCAGAGGGGGACAGACCCCATCAATGGCAGGTGTCCCAACCCCCTCCAAGTCATAGGACCGGCCAACCATCATCACTTTGGTCTTGTCAGGATTCAGCTTCAATTATCTCACCCTCGTTCAGTCCCCAACAACAGCCAAGCTCAGGTAAGCACTGAGACTGCAGGACCTGGGTCGGATGAAAAAGAGAGGTAGAGCTTAGTTATCATCAGCATATAGATGACACATCACCCCAAACCTCTGAATGACCTCACCTAGTGGCCTCAGATACACATTGAACAAGAGGGAAGACAGAATAGAACCCTGTGGGACACCACAGGAGAGGGCCCAAGGGGACAACGAGCATTCGACCAAGGCCACCTCCTTGGACCTCCCCAGCAGGAAAGAACGGAACTTCTCAAGAGTGATGCTGTGCACCCTGCCAGGTCCCGCAGATGCATCAACAGTACCTCATGATCAACTGTCTCAAAAGCTGCTGAGAGAACTAACATGATGAACAGTGTAGAATTCCTCTTGTCCATCTCCAGGCACGGATCATCGACCAAGGCCACAAGTGCAGTCTTCGTACCATATCCAAGACAAAAACCTGACTGAAAAGGGTCCAGGAATCTGATAGCATTGAGATGAGCCTGCATCTGATGAGCAACCACCCATTTAGTAACCTTCCCTAACAACAGAAGGTTAGAGACAGCTGGCCGGAGAGTCAGCATCCAAAGATGGTTTCTTAAACTGCGGTGGTCCAGCCCCTGCTTCTCTTTTATATACCAGTGTTCAGCATGGCACATAATTGAAATCAGCCCAAATCTACATGAATGGGCAAGGGCTCAGATTATTATTATCTATCAAAAAACCTTCTGGTTTACAAAAAAAAAAGTTAAGGTGGATTCTTCCTACTTAATCAAACCCCTCAAACCAAGGAAATTAGAACTTCCAAAGCCCAGCAACCAAAGACAAAAATTAAAAACGGCAAGAAAAAACCTCATCTGCTTCTTCCAATTGCAAAAATTACAAACCACAAACAAAAGCTCTGTCTGCATGTCCAAATCTTCCCATCACACCCACCTTAACAACTGTGCAATGTGTCCAAATGGGTTTGGGTTAAATACCATTGTTTATCCCTTCTTGTAAAAGCACTGCTATATCTCCTCACCTAAAATGAAACACACTCCTAAGAAGGTACACTTCTACTGCCAAGAAGACACACTTTTTTTCACCTAGACCCTTCCCTGATCAACAGAATGCTCTCAGGCACTTTAATCCAGGTATCGATTAAAGTTTATCAACCAGGTTTATTAAAGGTTAACCAGGTTTATCAACCAGATTTATTCTGGTTGATAAACCTTTAATCCATACTTGCTCAATACCTTCAATCTGTAGATTGCTGTTCTTCCAGTGTCCTCCACTTCCTCCAGTGTCCTCCTGAAGTTCTTCCACTTCTGGAAGCATTGATAAACCAGGTTGATAAACCTTAATCCATGCTTGATCAATACCTTAAATCCATAATTGCTGCTTTTCCACTTTTGGAAGAGTTCCTCTAGTACATGTTCCTCCAGAACTATGTCTTAAAAATGAGGAATTATTTTCCTACAATCAATTTTGGATGATCATAGATGTACTTTGATGGTGTCCTAGTTTCTGGCAGTTGTTTTCATTCCCTTCCCCCTGTCTACTTATATGAAGAGTTTCCACATTCAACTTATATAAAGAGTAAACTCGTAGTACTAAACTCATAGAAGTCACTTATATGTAGTAAACTCAAAGAAGAGTTTTCTCTGTACTGAAAATAGTTTACTTTGTGCTGTATCTAATTATAGCTGAGTATCTGCGACAATGCAGGAAAAATATCCTGACCTAAAAAAGACCTTTAAGATCATACTGTTGCATTCTGTAGTCTTCTCTTTTCAATTGCATAGTCGTTAAGGTGGATCTGATGAGAACATTTGGACATGGAGACAGAGCTTTTGTTTGTAGTTTGTAATTTTTGCAATTGAAGAAGCAGACTAGGCTTTTTCTTGTGGTTTTTAATTTTTGTCTTTGGTTGCTGAACTTTGGAAGTTCTAATTTCCCTGGTTTTGGAGGTTTGATTAAGTAGGAAGAACTCGCCTTAACTTTTTTTTGTAAACAGGGAGGTTTTTGATAGATAATATTTTCAGTTTTTCATCAAGTAATGGCAGTTGCCACACAGTCTTCCTCACCTGCACTGTATCCCTTCAGCATCTGAATTTACAGCTAACGTGAATGCTGAAAAATAGCATTCTGCTATTTTGGAGCCAGGGTGGAAAGTGTGGGCTAGTGGGTTAGAGCAGGGGGTGGGAACCAGGATTCCAGGGTTCTCTGGGAGGAAAGTGGAGTCTAGTCGGTTTAGATCAGGGGGACTTGGAGCTAGGACTCCTGGGTTGTCTGTGAAGGGAGAGGAGGTGAGTGGGTTAGAGCAGGGGACTGAGAGCCAGGACTTCTGGGTTCTGTTGGAGGGGGGCTAGTGGGTTAGATGGGGGGAGGGGGCTGGGAACCACGACTCCTGGGTTTCTGCAAGGGCAGAGGGGCTAGTGGGTTAGAGCAGGAGACTGGGAGCCAGAACTCCAGGATTTGGGGGAGGAGAGTGGGTTTAGAGCATAGGGTGGGTGGGGGTGGCTTGGAACCAAGACTCCAGGGTTTCCTGGGATGAGACTGGGGACTAGTGGGTTAGAGCAGGGGACTGGCAACCAGGGAGGGGAGTGAGGGGCTAGTGGATTAGAGGGGAAGAATGGGAGGCAGGACTCCTGGGTTATCTGCAAGGGGAGTGGGGAGGCTAGTGGTTTAGAGTAGAGGACTGAGAGCCAGGACTCCAGGGTTCTCTTGGAGGGGAGTGGGTTAAAGCATGGGAAGGGGGGCTTAGAGCCACAATTCCAGGCTCCATTAGTCAACTGTCCCCCCTCTCTAACCCACTAGCCCACGCTTCCCTCCCAGAGAACCCAGGAGTCCTGGCTCCCAGTCCCCCTGTTCTAACTCCGTCCTGGGTTCTCTGGGAGGGAAGTGTGGGTTGGGGGGGAGGGGCTGGGAGCCAGGATTCCTTGGTTCTCGGCAAGGGGTTGGGAGCCAGGACTCCTGGGTTGTCTAGGAAGGGAGCGGAGGCAAGTGGGTTAGAGCAGGGGTCTTTGAGCCAGGACAAAAGGCAAATAAGTGACATATGTAAATATTGTTCTCCCCTCATCATCTCCATGCTGCCAACCACCCCTCAGCCTTCCACGCCCACAACCTTGTCTCCCATACCTGTCTCACCAGTTCCCAGCTCCTGTCATCCACACCGTACCCTTGTAAGTGGAAAGAATTTTTTTCCACAGTCTGATATTGGTGACTCTTCTGCATTTCCTGTTTTTGAGGAAGATGAGCGCTCCATGTGTCCAGATGAAACTGAATAATGAGTCTTAACCAAACCTTTATGTACTAATAGATTCTAGATTCTTTTGTGTGTCTGGGAACCATTGCTGCTTTTTAAACCTGGGCTTTTTTGGGAATCTTCTTTATATTTTGCACACTTGTTTGCAATGGTATTCTGAAGTAGAACATGCATCTGCATCTTATGGGATGACCCTGCTTCCAAAATGGCTGTATGGTAAGGACTTGTGGAGCAATCATTCCCCATCCTTGTTTGAATGCAGTAGCCTTTGGGGTTGCCCGCACTTTCTTCAGCATGGCAAAGGAAGCATGGCACAGGTAGAGAGAGGCTTGGGATTTCACAGTTTTGGACCTTGATTTTCTAAGGCGAAAAGTCAGGACTAGACTAGAGATTAAGCTTCATACCTTACCTCATAACATGAATATGCAGGAGACCCCCTTATATTCTGTCAGTGTGCATCCACTACTATAAGCACCCTCCCACTTCAGGTACAGGCCATGTTTGGATGAACAGTTAATTTCAGGTAGCTAGACCTTACTTCTGTTTTATTCCTGAAGAGCTCACAGAAACAGAGCACTAAACCAGTTATTCAGGAGCAGGAAGAGAATGGTTAATATTTTGAAGTAACTGTTCATGTGAATTGTAGAGTGGCACTCTATAGTTAAGGAATGTTGCACACTCTGTTATAAAGCGTGAACATTCTATTCATTATAAACTTGACATGGTTAAAGTTAGGATTCTGAAATTTGTAGTAAAGGATCACTGGAGTAAGTGGTTGATTTCAGCCGAGTCTGTTGGATAACAGCTGAGATATCGCAGTTTGAATACTGCACTTCAAAGCCTGTTTTTTCAAAGGTTAGACCATCTCAATCTCGGCAGGGTAAAGGGATTTTGTGTTGGTTGGGAGGAGGTGCAAGCCTTTTAGAAAATTAAAGGAAGCTGCCAGAAAATTCAATGTTAGCCTATGGAGACCATCCTGAGTGTGGAGTGCTTGCAAACATTCTATGTGTAATGCAGAGATTGTTTAAAAGCAAACATTCTTGAATACTGGGGACTACAACTCCCAGCAGGCACTGCTTGCTAGAACCTATCAGTGCTGGGGGAAAAGAGGGAACTGCACCTCCCAGGGTGCAGTGTGAGTGACTAGTCAGTCATAGAGCTGATTTGGTGGGGAGAGGAGGCGAGCAAGGCCTGTGCGAGAGAGCTGAAGGTCATTCTGATCTGATCCCGCACAGCAGGGGCCTCTCCTTGGGGGCCAGAGACACTGAGATGGCTAAACAACAGAGCTAGCTAATCCTGCAGTGATGTTTGGGGTGGCTGATCTTGCCCCCTAAACCCGCACAGAACCAAAGAACGCATGGAATTCAGTGACAGCCCTTCCCCCTCCAAAAACGTGGGATGTCTGGGCTGCGGTTCCATGACTGAGGCCTGAGCACTGGAGTTTGCCTCAGATGGTCCCAGGTGAGGAAGAGGGCAGAGGTTTATCCCAGGGACAGGAGGCCACAGGCGACATGGAATTGATCTTCTTTCAGCGTTTCTCCCTCCGACTTTCTCAACCTCACTAAGGAATGAGGGATAAGTGGGTGCTCTGGGCTGATACAGTGCACATTCTGCAGGATGAGAGCAGGGAGATGGTGGGGCCCTGTGCAGAGCAGCCCTGTGGGGCAGAGTGGCAAGTGTAGTCCTCTTGGGAAGATTCTAAGAGCGAGCCTCAGCCCAGGGAGAGCCTCAGCCCTGGGGGAGGAGGGAGGGAGGGAGCATACACAAAGGGGCATGGACATTAAGGGGAGAGAATAGGGAGAGCCTCTGTAAATAGTTTCCACAGTGGAAGCCATGCACAGGGGGAACACTTTACAGAGAGCAGCTTTATTAGGGATACAGAATATGGAATCCAGTACAGGGAGAGGTCTGCAGAGTGGGCAAGGTTGTGCAAGAAAGGGAGCCCTGTCCAACGGGGAGTAAAGTGGGGAAGTCTTGTAGAGAAGGAGAGTTGCAGAATAATGGCCATAATTGTGCTGGGGGAGAGCCCTGGACAGAGGAGAACTGAGTTGTGGGAGCTTTGTTCAGGGGAAGAGCTGCAGGATGGGCAGCATTATGCCAGATGGAGAGCCCTGTACAAGGAGTGAACTAGCCAGGGGGAGGCCTGTACAGGGGGAGGTCCTTATAGAAAGCAGAATGACCAGTGTTGCACAAGGAAAAGAGCTCTGACAGTGGGGGGTAGAGTGGAAGACTCTTGTACAGGCCATGAGCTAGAGAGATCATAGAGAGCATTTTTTGGAAGTTGGCAGTGCTTAAACGGAATAAGTTGTATTCTTAGTAAAACAGGGAACTACCAGTAAAAATCCAGCTTCGCCTTGCTTGCTATTTAAAGGAAGTACCAACCTTCTAAACTGAAGGGAGCAGCTCTTCCACCTTGGCCTCCCCTAAGCCCTGCTCCCATAGTGGTTACGCTGCTCAGCATTCTACTATGCCAGCAGGACAATTTTTCTCCATTGCATTGTATTTAACAAAAAACTTCGATATTCCGTAATGAAAAAACCTCCGGTTCACAAGAAGAGTTAAGGCTCTTGTAAATTAAATCATGCACTAAAAAGCATGGAAATTGCAAGTTAAGGCTCCCGCCTTAACTTCAGTGCCATGTTAGCAGTAAAGACTAGGGGTGGGAAACCGGTAGAATCCGGTATCCGATAATGCCGGTATCGGGCGTACCGGCATTATCGGATTCGGCCCGGTAATCCGGACCCGGTACCGGATTTCGGGGTGCCGGTTTTTTTTACATTGCAGCCATTTAAAAATGGCTGCAATGTAAAAAAAAATTAAAGCCCCAGCCAAAAAGTTTTTTTTAAAAAAACCCTCCCCGAGTCCAGGCTGCGCGGGTGGAAGGGGGGACACCCCCCACCCAC
>QEPC01012592.1:3400623-3420692 GCA_003113815.1 Sphenodon punctatus | reverse complement strand
GTCCCTGCCTGTGGCTTACAATCTAAAAGACAAGGAGGGGGAGACAGGGAGAGGGGACAGTGGGAGAGATAGGGGAGAAGACAAACAAACATTCAAGCGGATGCAAAGTCTCAGGTGCGTGTGCTTGGCTTGGTTACAATCAGGTTGGTTGCAGCAGTCTGCAGAGGAGGGCAGACAGTAAATATATGTGAAACGGCTAGCAGGCTTTGGGAAAGACTGCGAGGAAAAAGTGGGTCTTGAGGAGGGATTTGAAGGAGCAAAGGGAGGGGGCAAGGCGGATGTACAGTCTCACATATTGTGCTCACTTACAACTTAGGCTCCATGCACCCACACTTTGCCTTCGTCTTTCAGCCCCAATCCTCTTCCTCTATACAGGTTGGGGGCAACACTGAAGCTGGGGACAGGAGGGTGTGAACTGGCCCCTCGCCTCTTCCTTTCCCTCTATTCTTTAATTTTAGTTGGAGAGAATGGGACAGCTGACTAATGGCTCACAACCGTCCCTCTTACTCACTAGGCTCCACTGCCCTCCCAGAGCACAGTGAAGCTGGATAGTCGTATACAAATGTTTAATTAAAACTAAGTTGGGTATGCATTGAAATTAATAAAATGGAATGGCCATTGGAAGGAATGGAGGCAACAGCAATGCCAATTTCTAAATAAATACTATTGTCATTCCAACAACCTGTTACGTGATTTTGAAATTATACAACAGAGTTGCATCTTGGGGAGTACATAGGGAAGGCAAGAGGGTGTGGAATGATGAGGAAGTCACCAGATGTAGTAAGTGGAATGGTTGGAATGACAGGGAAAAAGCTCTCTGGCAGGTACCATGTCTATTTTATTCTCTGTAAAGTGCCAGGTACATTGCTGGTGCTATATAAAAGCTTATAATTATAATAATTAATAAAATACAAAGAGTGTTCAGGATTAAGTAAGTGGGTGGAATGACAGGAGAAATTAGAAATAGTTAAAATTACAAGGTTCTGAGTGAAATAACGGATTCGGAAGACGGATGGGATATCTGAGGAAGCAGTCCTATCTTTTTACCCACTTACCATAGCTGACTCCCTATCCTTTGACTCCCGATAGCCTCCCTCCCTGTTATTCCATTTCCTCTCCTGTTTTTGTTTGTTTTTTTGTCATTCCACACACACACTTCTGTTTCATATGACACATACATACAGACAAATATTGTATTTCCCAGGACTTTTGAGTTCTCCGTGACGGGAGTGGGGGCTACAGGGTTAGAGGGGCGACTTGAACCCAGGACTCCTGGGTTGTCTGTTACAAGGTTGAGAGCACAGGAGAGGAGAACAGGCTGGGAACCAGGACTATTGAGTTGCCTGTGAAGGGAGTGTATCCTGCTGGATTAGAGTGGGGTGGAGAGACTGGAAACCAGGAGTCCTGAGTTCTCTGTTACAGGGCTGGGACCAAGTAGATTAGAGGGGGAGAAGGGGTGGGAGCCAGGACTCCAAAGTTCTCTCTTTCTTAAAGAGGAAACTGAGGGGGGTGAGGGGCCAGCTCACACCCTCCTGTCCCCAGCTTCAGTGTTGCCCCCAATCTGCAAAGAGGAAGAGGACTGGAGCTGAAAGACGAAGGCAAAGTGTAGGTGCACGGAGCCTAAGTTGTAAGAGAGTACAATATGCAAGACCGTACAAAGTCTTTACTGCTAACATGGCATGGAAGTTAAGGCGGGAGCTTTGACTTGCAATTTCCATGCTTTTTAGTGCTTGATTGAATTTGCAAGTGCCTTAACTCTTCTTGTAAACTAGAGACTTTTGATTGTGGAATATGTATCGTGTGAGTGTAGTGACATCAGTTTAGTGACCATTATGGGTAAAAGCAGATATGACGATGGTTTGCTTTGGCCTGCAAGCCACTGGTATATCTGTTTAGCAGTTGCCAGGTGTTTGCCCAGAATTGCCACTGGGTTTGTTGGCGGCTAGCTCAGGCTCAGGACCACCATGACTGGCCGTCATTGGCTGCCTGACATGGTGGGGGGCAGGGCACAGTGCGGGGATGGCGCTGGCTGGCCACACATTTGTGTGTCACCGTGTTACCTGCTCATTTGCCTGTTCCCAGGCAGTATTGTAAAGATCAGTCTGACCATCAGGGAATGAAGTGGAAATCACAGCTCAGTAGATGCATGCTATTGCTAACCCTAGAGGACCAAATGTCCCAGGCCAGAGACTTCAGTGTATTTCTTCTGAAGGGAGCCCTTCTTTTGGGAGGCGGTGATAAGAGACTATTAACAAATGGGGGGGGGGGGGAAATGCTGAGGTGGAAGTAAGGAAATGATATCCCAAACCAGAGAATGCTGAGAGACAGAAAACAGTTTGGGGGAATGGGCTTTCTATTTTTACTTTTTGTCTATGAAGCACTGCTTGTCCTTGCTCACTTTCGCCTTGCCAACAAAATGGTTTAGTGAACAGACATGAGAGAAGTATCCTGAGCGAGCTGTTGGGGCTTCCTAGCTCATGTTTGTGGGGTTTTACTCCCTTCAGAGTAAACTAAGCTGTAGATTGAGTAGTTTACCCACTCCCAGAATCTCCTCCCTTTGCTTCTCTACATCCCCGCAGTTTTATATGGAATAAACAGGAAAGCAGGAGCAGGAATGTCACCTGTGTAATAACTATCATTATTATTTTGTACTCTTGCTTTATTTTTGCTGTTCTTTCTGCCTGCTTGAGAGCCTGAGGCAGTTACGAGTCAGGGATGCTTAACTAGATCAGAGTTCAGGATTATTTCAGTCTCCGGTCACCATGTCAAGTGTTGCTGTTTGCAACAATAGTTTTGAAGGATTTAGTTTCTTAATCTCCAGTTACCTAGGGAATGGGCTTGGCTTGCAGGGAGTCATAGCTCAGAGTGACTTGTAATCTTAACATGTATATGGATCTTGCAGAGTAACTCAGGAGGGGCAATGCAAGGCTGTTCCTCCTGGCCATACCTACTACCTTGTACTCTTGAAAATACGGAAGGGCAGTGTCTCCCTCTTCTGCTCCCACCTTTTGTTCTTGTTTTCCCCTTCCTCCCACCTCCATCGTGCAATACTGAGTCCCCCGCCCTAGTGCTGAGGCTCAGAACCTGTAGGCAGGGCTTTCTGCTCCCCACCTCCCAACCCTGTGGCACATATTTGGTGTCAATATGCTGATGACACCCAACTATAACTCTCGTTTTCAACTGACCCAGTCCCAGTGGTCTCGGTGCTTACTTGATGTCTGACAGCTGTCGGGGATTGGATGAGGGTGAGCCGTCTGAAGCTGAATCCTGACAAGATGGAGGTGATGCTGGTGAGAGGGTCTGGTGGCCCCCATACCTTTCTGGTTCCTCAGATTCATAGTCTGGTGGTGTTCTTCGAATCACAGCTCTGCCTGGATGCCCAGGTGACGGCTGTGGCGAAGAGCCACATCTGGTACAGTGGCTTCGGCCGTATATCTTGGACTCCGAACTGGCCACTATTAGCCATGTCTTCATCACCTCAAGACTGGACTACTGTAACACACTCTACGTGGGGCTACCCTTAGTGAGGGTCCAGAGACTGCAGCTGGTGCAGAATGTGGTGGCCTGTCTCCTTACGGGGACGGGTTGTCGTGAGCACATAATACTGGTGCTCCGTGCATTGCACTGGCTGCCTATAGTCTTCCAGACCCGATTCAAGGTGTTGGTTCTCACCTTTGAAGCCCTACACAGTGTAGGCCCTGCCTACGTGCAGGACCGCCTCATCCTCCAGATTCTAGAACGACCCCTGTGGTTGACCAGGGGTGCCCTCCACGAGGTCCCCCAAGTTTCTCAGGTGGTAACCATGGAGAGGGTGTTCTCTGTGGCCACTCAGAGGCTGTGGAACTCCCTTCCGGTAGTAGTCAATTTAGCCCCAGACCTCCCCTCCTTTAGAAGACCATGTAAGACCTGGCTGTTCCGGCAGACTTTTGGTGTGGGAGAGGGGGAGGGGGCTCAGGGGTTGGTTTTGGGAATTTTCGCTCCACTCTGTTGTATTATATTTTTAACTCGTGATTTTAAATTGAATGTATTTATTATATGTTGTTTTAATATATTTGTATGTCACCCTGAGCTGCCTTTGGCAGTAGGTGGTGTGTTATCAAATAATTGTATAAATAATTATAAATAAATATTGTGCTCACTTAAAACTTAGGCTCCATGGCCCCACAATTTGCCTTGGTCTTTCAAACCCAATCCTCTTCCTCTGCAAGTTGGGGACAAAACTAAAGCTGGGTACAGCAGGGGTTGGGAGGCAGCAAACTTTTTGTATATGCTTTCATTTGGTTTGAGGGAGAACGGGACAGATGAGTACTGGGAGGCTGTATATGGGGGAACAAGACTAATGGATGCAGGATGTGTACAGAGAGTCAAGTCTGGGGGCAGCTAGGTGCTGGGGAAAGGTTTATGGGGAACAAGGCTGAGAAATAGGTGATGTGTATGTACGGACGAAGCTGTGGACCAGGCAGGGATCAGGGAAAGTGTATATTATCAGTAACGGACAGACAAGTGCTGGGAGGGATGTATATGGGGGGCAGGCCTGAGAGACAGGTGATGTGTATTCATGGGAAAAGGCTGGGGGGCAGCCAGGAGGGAGCAGTGTTTGTTTGGGGAGGGGGTATCCAGGTGCTGGGGGGGCGGGGTATATATGGGGGGAGAAGGCTGAGAGATGGGTTCTTCTGGCAGCATAGTTTAGTATCTTTTGTGAGTTTCAGGTAGCTTGATTTCCTTAGGGAGGGCTGTACCTGAAGGGGAAAGCAGATGGCAAGGCAACCAATCCTCAGTCAAGAGCCACAGCCCACAGACAGCCAAATTCCTTTCCAATACAGTATTGTACATGATATACAAGGACAAAGATATTGACTGCCCTTAATCACCGGTGTAACAAGCAGATGCACTTGAGCTGCTGCCTGAGAGAGAAGCTATAAATGGAGAAATTCTGGCTGCACTGGAGATGGGGTCAAGTCCACAATATTTATTTATTTAAAACTCTTGTACCCCGCCCTCTCCAACCACAATAAAAACAAAATAACAATAATAATTCAATTAAATTGCGACATAATATAAAATTCCCCCAACTTCCCATCTCCCTCCCCCCCCCCATCCCATCCCTCCCTCACCCGTCCCCTCCACCAATGCCTGGCGGAACAGCCAGGTTATACAAGCCCAAAGAAAAGTCAGCAGGTCTGGGGCCAGGCAAACCTCCTCCGGGAGGGAGTTCCACAGCCGAGATGCGGCCACCAAGAATGCCCTCTCCATAGTGGCCCCCCGATTTACTTGAGGGATCTCCAAGAAGGCACCCTCAGTGGAACCACAGGGGCTGATCCAGGACCCAAGGGGTGAGGTGGTCCCACAGATAGGTTGGGTCGAGGCCGTGTAGGGCTTTAAAGGTGAGAACCAACACCTTGAATCGGGCCTGGAAGAAGATAGACAGCCAGTGCAGAGAACGGAGCATTGGTGTAATGTGCTTCCAGCGACCCAACCCCGTAAGAAGCTGGGCCACTGCATTCTGCACCAGCTGCAGCCTCCAGACCGTCACCAAGTGTAGTCCCACGTAGAGTGCATTGCAGTAGTCTAGTCTCAAGGTAACAAAAGTATGAATGACCTAATGACCGCAGGTAGGCCCAGCTGTTTGGCCAGGGAGCCTATGGACAGGCTGAATTTAGTTGAAGGGACTTTTGTAAGTTTTGGGGGGTATAGGCCTCCTAATAACCTTTTTCTTCCCAAGTATTTTCCCACATTGCTTATTCCTGGTTTCCTGTTGCCACCAAAAGGCAACCATTGCAGAGCAATTATGTGGCAGAGATGGTAATGGAGACAGTGGTAGTCAGTAGCTCACACTCTTCCCCTTCCGTCCACAAACCAAGCTTGGTATCTCCTCAGCAATGTATCTGGTCTACAGCAGAGTCTGGGGCCATGGCACTTCATTGTCATGTAGTGTTCCTCTGTTAGACAAAGAACAGGCTCATTTGAGAACATGTTTGACGTGAGCATTTTAAGCAACTCACTACTGACTGTTGTTCAGAGATCTAACTTGTGCGTGAACATCATTGAGGATCCTGTTCTATTAATCATGAGCCAATACTAGTACTACCCCCACCCACCCCCAAAACACACATACACTTTGCTGCGCAAATGAAAAAAGCAAAAAAAATGAGAGAAAAAACTAGAACACATTCTGAGCACATAATACAAGGCTCTCATATACACAAGCCTTGTGTTTGAGGGGGGCTCTTCACAATTCATACTACAGACCTCCCTTAGGATAGAAAATGCTTTGGCTGTTCTCTAAAATAGAAATTCCCATGCAGTCATCTCCCCCTCCACCCAAGACAAGTAAGTGGAATTCATTCTTTCCAGTTCCTTGGGGCTTTTTCAAAACCCCTGAACTCGCCCTTCTTCCCCAAGTCCCACTGGTGACTGGAAGCTATCTCGCCCAACCCCACGAGTAGTAAGCCTTGACAACTGCAGTATAACCCTCCCCAGCACCTACCACCAGTGTACCCCAGCACCTCAGTTCTGACTTATCAGGAGCACATTTAGTGCAAGGGAAGGCTATCTGGATGGCCATCTTGTTCTCAGACCATTTTACCAACAGTGCTGGTCAAAGGTTTTTGTAACACAAAGGCTTGTCTGCTAGGAGCTGACCTGAGGCCACAAATTCTTTCTGTATAGGCAACTAAAGAGTTAGGCTGCTTCATTAGTGGCTCTCCCCAGATTAGGAAGAATGGGGGAAAGCAGCCACTTCCTTGTCCTGCCTTCCCAGAGATCCAGGCAAGTGACTCAGGAGCCATTTTCACCCCATGATCATGTGTTTGCCCCAAGCTGCAGCTGCAGTCAGCACCATTGACTCACTGTGGAATGTTAGACATGGAAAGGGTAGCTTTCACACTCCCTTGTCCCAGCTTACCCAGGGTGCAATACCCAGGACTGTTATCCATGGGGCGGGGTTGCACAGGAGGGCATTCTCAGTTGCTACCCCCATTTTATGGAACTCGCTTCCCCAGAAGGTTCCTTTGAGCCCAAGCCTGGGCATCTAGGAGGCGGTGCAAAATTTTCTCTTTTGAAAGAGCATTTGGCAGGAAGGGATAAATAGGGCTTGAGTGAGTTTCTGGGTAGGGCTGATGAGGAGGGAGGGAGGGAGTTTGGGGGGAGAAATGTGTGTTTTTATTGTTGAATTTTACTAATTTTTATGGATTGTGAGCCGCCCTGAGACTTGTGGAAAGGACAGATTATCAATTAAATAAATAAATACTAGTGTAGGGTTGCCACTCATCTGGACTAAATTTATAGTTGCCACCTAGTTGTGAGGAAGTGCTGTCTCGCTCTCTGCCAATCATGGGAGGCATTGCTTGATGATTAAGTTTTAGCTTGGTGTTCCAGACTCTCACTGAAGACTGACTTCCTGCTGTAATGTTATTTTCCCCATGTTGGAATCCCAGTGCTAGAAAGCATAAATCAAGGTGCTGGTTT
The DNA here is from genome assembly GCA_003113815.1 of Sphenodon punctatus. Classification (NCBI taxonomy): domain Eukaryota; kingdom Metazoa; phylum Chordata; class Lepidosauria; order Sphenodontia; family Sphenodontidae; genus Sphenodon; species Sphenodon punctatus. The sequence continues at coordinate 3,413,225 of QEPC01012592.1, read as the reverse complement.
TAACCTATAAAGCCCAAACTGCCTGGGCCTCAGTTATTTGAAAGACCTCCTCTCTCCCTATGTCCCGTCATGGCCTCTGAGGTCGGCCAAGGGCACCCTCTTGTAAGTGCCAACTGTCCATGAAGTTACTGCATCAAGGGCGTGCAGGGAGGCGTTCTCAGTTACTGCCCCACAATTATGGAACTCCCTCCCCTTGGAGGTCTGCCTCAGCCTGAACCTGTTCATCTTCTGGAGGAGATGTAAGACTTTTTTGTTTGGCCAGGAATTTGGCAGACAGGAATAGGGTTTGATGGGGCTGGGTAGAGGAGTTTGTGGAGGAGGATTGGTGGGTGGCAGGTGCGGTGGGTGGAATGATGGAGTTTAAAGGGATTTTAATGTACTGTATTTTGATTTTTTAATTTCGATGATGTGAGCCACCCGGAGTCTTTGGCGAAGGGCAGCATAAAAATGTAAATATAAATAAATAATTAATACCCATCTAGCGTTACTACATTAACAGTACTTTTAGACAGTAGTGACTTGCGCTATCATCCCAGGTCAGGTTTGAACTCATCACCTAGATGTGAAACATTACCATTACCATTCCTGATTCCAAGTCATCCCACTCCCCATTACGGATGCTAATTTATCCTAGAATGTGTCCTGTTTATCAGGGCCAGTGCTTCCATTTAGGCAGCTCAGGCCGCCACCTAGGTCGCCAACTTGAAGGGGGTGACTCTCCTGCTCCTGATCCACCTGCCACTTCTCCTGCAAGTTCAAGAGGGCACCTCTCCTGTCCCCAATCTAGTTGCCACCACCAGCACTACTAAGTGCTGTGACTGGATCAGAAGATGGGGTGGGTGCCCCGCTAACCCCTCAGTGCCCAAGAAGCAGGCTGTGCATGTGCGTGTTGCGTGCACACAGGGGTTGCGCATAACATGCGCGAGGGTTGTGTGTGAGGTACACACAATGTGCATGAGGGGCACACATATGCAGGAGTTTGCCTAGGGTGGCAAAAATCATTGCACTGTCCCTGCTGTTTATTCAGGATGCTCCTAATAGCTATAAGGTCTTAAGTGTCTTTAACTATGCAAGAACTCCCAGAAAAGTTATTTATTGTTGTTGTTGTTGTTGTTGTTTTGTTTATATAGCATCAACAGTGAGCCTGGCACTGAACAATCATTAATGAGAGACAGGCCCCTGCCCCAGGGGCCTTACAATCTAAGAAGGACAACAGAGGAAGAGACAAGGGAGAGGGGGAACATAGTGAGAGGTAGAGAGACATTAATGAAGATAAAAAGTTGCAGGTGCACATGCTTAGCGTAGTTCCCGAGGAGGAGAGAACCCTGAATAAAAGGACAGCAGAAAGAGAATCAGTGATGAATCTGTGGGGGCAGGAGCTAGGGAAAGCCTAATGGAGGTAGGTTTTTAGGAGGGTTTTGAACTCTTCAGTGAAATGGAAGCAAGATGCTTGATAAGGAATGCCAGCTCTACTCCTGACATAGGAGAATGAAACCAGAAGGGTCCATAGCCAGGTGTCTAGCTATCCAGCTAGCTAGCTAGCAGGTGTCTATCTTTCACTGCTGGCCAGGGGAGCAATGCAGACACGATGTAATATGCATATCACTAGGCTTCCTTCACTCCTCATATGCTTTTGATCAAGAAACACAACGATCTCTCCTGTACCATTCCACTGAGCACGTTACTAGCACTGAAATGAAAGTTCCTGTGTAATCAAGCACTGAAACTGTTACAAGATTTATTTTATTTAATGTGATGTCACTTTAAGCGGAATCTGTCTGCATCCCTGTTTGAATAGATTCACAAAGTAGTTTTGTCTCCATTCACAAAATGTGATACTTTAACATTTAATTGTTGCCATGGCTGAACCTCCCTTTTTGCTATGAGGTGAGCGCGTTTGTAAAAGTATGAATATTGGGTCAACCCTTAAGTTTTGCAGCCTTTCCTCCTGAGGTAATATTGATTTAGTATTGGAAGAAAATTTAGTGTTTAGTTGAAATGTAGAATATTATTTTTATTGTTGTTGTTTGATACAATCATTTGAAATGATTTTTCTCTTACTCAAATTTCTAGTGGTCCAATATTAGAGTAGGAAAGAAAATATCAAAATTGGCAATAAATGGTCCTGTTGCTGGCCTCCATCCAATTCCTTGGGTATATTTTTTCCAGGAACATGGTTAATGACCTCTTGGCCATGATGCAAAAATAGGTTTAGAATTCTTTGACATCATGCCTGCCCACTTTCTCCTAAAGAAGATTCTAATCACACTGGTCCTTTTGACCAGTTATTCTTGAGCACAGGGTCAGTCAGAGGAACCAGAGGAAAGTATTTGTCACAATAAAGAAGAGGGGAAGAGTGAAAAGATGAGCACTGACCTGCTCTCTCCCTAAATTGTATTGGCTTCTTAAATGCCACAGCAACTTCACTCTGCTGTCCAGCTGTTTCAGCTTCACAGTATGGTTTTGAAATAAAAGTGGAGTGTGTTTGAAATGCGAGTGGGGTTTTAGGCAGCTAGCTTGATGCAAAGCTGGTGAGTTATTGCTGCATTACCAGAGCCAAAAAAAATTCTAGTGGAGGAATATACCAGTAGTCTCTGGCTGTACTTAATGTGCACTGCAGTAAGAGTTAAATGAAGTGGAAAGCTCATAGCAAGAGCTTATACATACAATGTAGTTTTTGTTTTGTACTGAAATGTTCTCATATGTTTCTGCTAATGCAAAGCATAATTGGGTCTGCCTTGGAATAGAGACATTTTTCTTACACAACTTCTCCATTAAATGGGTGTGAGGTTGAGCCTATTCCACTAGGAACAACTTCATTTCCATTTTAGCTGAGGCTTCTGCAGTTCAGAAGTTCCTCTCATATCCTGCTCCCTCCACCCTTTTCTCCATTCTTGCATTTGAAATAAACCAGTGGAACCATTTCAGACATGAGGTAAAAATAATCTGACCTCATTTAGCCACCAGGCCATATGCACTCTGGCTTGAATTGCTGGACAGTACACAACACAACACACATGGATGTTGCTAAATTAGAAACCTCTTTTATTTGCTGCCTTTGAATTTCTGGCTTTCATTTTAGTCCCTCAAAGTAACAGTGATGGATTAATGCTTGATGTTAATGACCTTTTTCTGCCTCTTTTGGTATTATAAACAGAGAGGTCCACAGGGTGTTTTGGGTCTTTCTTCCATTAATTTAACTTTTGCTTATTTTGCTATTAGAAGCTTGTGGCTAGAATTGCTGGTACTGAACCAGAGAGTTTCTTAAATTAAAGGTCCAAGAGGGAAGGTTTCAGCTGTAAGAGAGGACAACCAGGGAAATTTTACATGTATGTTGAAAACATTTTTTTTTTCTGGGACTAATATTGGTTTTAGAAAGTAAAACAGGAAAGAATTCTCCTTTTCAGAAGACACATGGGACGTGCATTAGATGTTTGGAACTCTATGACCTGTTGTGCTTGTAATGAAAGTGACAGATATTTCAGTACAGACTGCCTGTTTGTTCTGTCCCCATTTTGTAAAGGCCCAGATCTCTCTCAGTAAAAACACACATGACAGTAGCGCAGTGGCTCGAAACAGCCCAGAGAGGAAAGCTGCGGCGGACACAATCCAGGTCAGGCCACCGAACAAACATGATTGAGGATGGGGAGAAGAACAGACGTGCAGCCAGCCGGCCCACCTCCGCACTGTGCCCCCCCCCCCCCATGACAGCCATGGTAATCAATGACAGCCAGCCTTGGCGTCCCACCAACAAACGTGATAGCCTGCTGTGGCCCCGGCAGGTAGGCCTTAGCCTGGGCTGTGACCTTGGAGGTTTTCTAAGGTCACAACCTGAGCTAGCTGCCAACACGACCCAGGGCAAGTGAAGTCCATGACAAAGCTGGCCATAGCAGGCCACGGTCACGTCAGTTTTTCCGCTCTGTGAGGTTATCGCCTTGTATCCTGCCAATGACAATTACAGCAGTAAAGCCAATGTAACTGGCTACAGCATGCTATCATAATGCAGAGATATTTTCCAATGTGCAGTTGGAAGAAGCGAACCAAATGTAAGGAATTATTCATAAAGGGATAGAGAATGAAACTGAAAATACCGTAATGCCACTATATAAGTCTATGGTGCGACCGCACCTTGAATACTGTGTGCAGGTGTGGTCGTCCCATCTCAAAAAAGATATTGTTGAAATAGAAAAAGTACAGAGAAGGGCAACAAAAATAAGGGATGTGGAACAGCTCCCCTATGAAGAGAGGCTGAATAGGTTGGGGCTCTTCAACTTGCAGAAAAGACAACTGAGAGGGGATATGATGGAAGTTTATAAAATCATGAGTGGTGCAGAACACATTAATAGGGAACAGTTGTTTACCCTCTCAAATAATACTAGGACTAGGGGACACTCCATGAAACTAACGGGCAGAACGTTTAAAACCAAGTATTTTTTCACTCAACACACAATTAAGTTGTAGTATTTGTTGCCAGAAGACATGGTCAGGGCCAGTAATATAACTGGGTTTAAGAAAGGATTGGACAAGTTTCTAGAGGATAGGTCCATTAGCAGCTATTTAGTCAGGTAGGTTTTGGAAATGTGACCTCTTACTGTCAGGACTCGAGCTGGGAGTAAACAGCAGGGAATGGATTGCCCCATAGTGACCTGTTGGGTACTTCAAGCAATCAAGTATTGGCCACTATCGGAGACAGGTGCTGTGCTCAATGGACCATTGGTTTGGCCCAGTAGAGCACTTCTTATGTTCTTATGACTAGGAGCTTGTGCTGAATGCATTCAGGTAGAGGGAGCCAGTGGAGAGAAGTGAGGAGGGGCTGAACATGAAACATGGACTAGAGTTTTGGCAGTTGAAACAGTAAGGAAGTACATCTTAGCAATGTTGTGCAGGAAGAGATGACAGGATTTGGTGACAGACTGAATCTGTATTTTAAAGGAGAAGGAGTCAAAGATAAACTCCAGTCTACATGCCTGAGGGACAGGCTGAATAGTGATCTTATCAATGGAAACTGGGGAGGGGGGGAAGGTTTGTATCAGGGAAGATGTGTTCAGATTTGGATATATTAAGTTTGAGTAGGCAGTGAGACATCCAAGCAGAGATATCGGAGACAATTTGTGATGCAAGACTGGATGGAGGAAGAGAGAGTGGGGGGTGGAAAGATAGTTGTGTGTTGTCAGTGTACAGGTGATACTGGAAGCCGTGAGATTCAATGAATTTGCCCAGGGACAGAGTGTAAAGAGAGACGAGAAGCGGGCCAACGACAGAGCCTTGGAGAACTCCTGCTGAGAGGGGAAGGGATGTGAAGGAAGAACCAGCAAGACACATTGAAGCAGCAGTTGGAGAGATAGGATGAGGACTAGATGAGGACCGAGTCCTGCAAACCAAAGGAGCAAAGGGAGTCAAGGAGGAAGGTGTGGTCAACCGTATCAAAGGCAGCAGAAAAATCAAGCAGTACAAGAATGGAGTAGAGGTCATTTGATTTGGCTAAGAGAAGGTCATTGGTGATTTTGGCAAGAGCAGTCTCAGTAAGGTGGGGAAGTTGGAAGCCAGATTTAAGGGGGTCAGGAGAGGAATTAGACAACAAGTGTAGACAGCACATTCCAGGAGCGTGGGAGCAAAGGGATGGGGAGGAGAGAGATGGTATGGTCGTTGAAGAGGTCAAGAGTGGGCGGCTTGAGGATAGGGAGACAGAGGCATGCTTGAAAGCAGAGGGAAGGAGCCAGTAGAAACGGAGAGATTGATAATGTGCAGCAGAGAAGATGAGACCATGGGGACAGTAGAGGTCAGGAGGCAGGTGGGATGGGGTCAAGGGGACAGGTAGAGGGGTTTGATGTGGAGAGTAGGGAGGTTACCTCATCAAGGGAAGCTGGCGAGCAGGAGGACAGAAGAGAGGCAGGAGAAGGTGAAGGGGGGAGGAAATGGAGTGAGAAACAACATTAAGGCGGATTTTTTAAAAACCTTGTCATGGGGGGGAGGGGAAGGAAGCCGCCTGTGCAGAGAAAATAAGGAAAGATCCTGCCCATTTGCCCTCTTTTGCTACTGTGCAGAAGGACTGATGTTGTAGTGATTGATTTCCCTGTGATAGCTGTTGTAGCTGGAGATGGTGTAAAGCAGGGGTGGCCAAGATGTCCTAGTCGACCAGTTCAGCAAGCAACATTTGGGGTAGCTTGTGATGCTCAGGTGGGGAGGTAGTAGCTCTTCCAGCCCTTTCTGGCATGGTCACACCCATTTCTGAGTGGCAGCATGGCACAGTGCTTGGAAATGGGAATGGCCAAGACAGAAAGAGGGGAGTGAAGGCCCAACCCTTCCAAAGTAGAATGCCATAGGCTTGCTTTCCAGTTTAGTTAATCCTGTGCCTGGAAAGTTGATTTCTCCTGGTGTCAAGGCAGTCAACCAGCCACAATAAATGTTACACCCTTTCATTTTGATCAGTGTTGTTTTATTTGATCTTTCTGTTTGTAAAACTCCATGCTTGCAAGTAACAAGTGCCTGCTCCCCAATAGTTCTCACTCTTTTGGCATCTTGCAGTTTGGATCTGTTGCTCCCATATGTTTGCAGCCCGTCAGAGGCATTGAGAATTGTCCATGACTGGTCTAAAACTAGCAGAAAGTGAGAATGCTTGGATGCTGACAACTGAGACAGAAACAACTTGAGATAGGGCCTGAGCCACCCACGGTTTGAGATCTACCAGTCAGGGGGACAAAGCAAGTAGCCATGAGTGACGTGGTTACTGGGTTCCAATGCTTAGGTGAGAGTTGAAGATGAGATTTGCGTAATGAATGCTGTCTTCTCCCATCCTGTCATTCCAGTCAGAGTTCAGGGAATATTCTCCTGAAACCAGGAGTGTAACAAGGAGATTCGTCTACCTTTTTGGTGTCTCTTCCAACTCTAATTCTAAGATGGGGATAAAAATGCCCCATTCCTGATCTCATGTGGCCAGTCCACCCCAGAAGTTAGCACGCACTTGGTCTCCTCTGCCCCATTCTCTCCTACTGGCAGGCATTGCTTGTTGTCTGGACTGGGGATCTCCCCTCTGCCTCTCACTTCCCCCCTCCCTTTGCACCACTACCACCTTGCTGCTTTGTACTACTATGCATAAGTTGTAGGGTTGAGACATGGGTTTTATTGGCCACAGTATTAGCCACCCCAAATCTGAGTAGGGTGGGAGAGTTTCTGCCATAAATACCCAAAGTGAGGTGTCCCCTTGTTGTTGTATACCTGTGGGGATGTAAATATTTTCCCAAGTCCCCAAGCAAAATATAATTCAATATATTAAGGAGTAAAGTTCCTTTTTTTAGGTCTCATGGTTAAGAGCTCCTTTTAGTGAAATGTATTGCTGAAGCATTAGCTACACACATGGGCACCTGCATGCTCTAATTTAATTTATTCCAGGTTACTCCTAAGGCACTTGTCACGTAGGTTTGGAGTAGAGTTAAACAAGGTCTGCAAGGCTCCCAGCAGAATTGCTGGTCTTCCCAAACTGAGAGCAACTTGAACAAAAAGGAACTCTTCATGGCACAACAATTAATGTCAGTGCATGTAGAGTCAAACCCAGGGATGCCATTTCAGTGTTTAGGGGGCACCTTTCAGCAGGAATCTCTGGCAGACAAGGGAGTAAGCGGTGCTAGCAGTGTTTGTGTGAGTCACACAAACTCAATCATGTATAAAGGGCTAGAGATGTAGAAAAGACCTGCAGCATGATCAGCACATGGTATGAAACATGGAGTGGAGAAGGATGACTCCCACCCGCTCCCTGGTCAAACCCTCTGCAGTTGTAAATCAGCATAGCTCCATTCCTGTAAAAAGAGCTACTGTGCTCATTTACACCAGCAAAGGATCTGGTTCGCAGTTAGTGGTAACTGAGCTCTTTGGCTTTTTAGTAATTTCCCATGGAATGTAGAGAAATTAAGATCCTACACACTGGAGACTAGACTGATTGAGTGACTCCAGTGCCTTCATGAGAGAAAAGCAATTGAAATCAAGGGAGTTCAGCTGTGTGCTAGCATTTTCCACACATTTTGTTTCCCTTGGTAAATTACCAAGAGAGAACAGTTTAACTTGCTTGACTGGCTGTTGAGTCATTGGAAACCCCCAGCTGCATCTGCTGCCTAGGATGAGAGCTTCTCTTGAGTCCCGGTTGGCAAACTGGGTACAGGAGGTTGATGTGCTGATAATGGCCAAGACAACATTGCTACACAGAGTAGAAATAGCATTTTGCTCTCCGAATGGATGGGAAAGACATTTTTCTTTTTTTTCTTTTTTTTAAGGTGGGAAAACAACTTGTCCTTTCTGAGGATTTGGGTCAGACAGAGAACTGGCAAAGGCTTTTTGCTCCTAAGTGCCTGATTCAAGCCTGGCTTGGTAAGAGAGGTTTCACAAGTCACTCCTATGCACTAGGGTTTCTGTTAGGTGAATCAATGAGTTCTCAACCAAGACTTCAGTCCCCGACAAAAATCAGCACCGTCATTGGGCTGGCTAACTGGGAGTCTCGGCAGAAAGACAGAAAACTGAATTGAGGCTGAAACTGCCATCGCTAGAGCAGGTTGAGTACCACTACCTTCCAACATTTGAAATGGTCAAAAAGGGGCATAAACTTCACCCAATGAGCTATGCTTTCCTTTTTGCCCATGTACATTCAGATTTCACATGGCTCCCCAGCAGCTCGCCTACTTAGCTGCAGGATCAGCAGCAATGGGGGTGGGGAGGAATAGTGCTCTTCTGGCAGCTGCATGCAAAATCGGGGCCTTGCCTGCCCTAGGTAGATGCGTGGAATTGCCCCACAAAAGTGGGGGACTTTGGGGAGATATGGTGTCCCAGGCCAGGTTTGAGGCACATTTGTGACTCTGTGTGTGACAAGGGTACTTTTACACTGACAGCACCCACAGCACTTCTCCGCCTCACACTCAGGCAGCCTGTCCCTCTAAAGGTGGGCCACCAGATGTGCAGACGGAGCAAAAGCCCCTGCTAGCAATGCTCCAATATATCCCAGAGCACTGCCAGTGGAGTGGACCAACCAAATTTGGGGCACTGACCAGAGGCGGAGCTGTGGTCCAGCTACTCACAGACAGCCACTACAGCTCTGCTTCTAGCCAGGGATTGCCCTGAGCAACACCATAGAGCTGCAGGCAGTAGCTTAGAGGTTGGGCTGATCTGCCCGCAGCTCTATGGTATGGGGGTGGGAGTACTGCATAAGCAGAGCTGCCCACAGGGAACACAGTGCTGACCACCCTCCAAGCAGGTCCAGGGGTAGCCAGCACCAGGTCTTTCTAAAGACACCCTGTGTCTAGCCATAATTGCTTGATCTGCATTCAAATGTGGATCAAATGCACAAGACCTCACAAGCCAAGTGTAAATACAGTTGACTTGTTTCCTCCTCACAAGAGAATGCACATGTTAAAAAGGTGGTTTTGAACATTCTTCGGTGTTGCCCTGAAGAGGGTTTACTTTTACTAGGGTTTACTCTTCACCTTTATCTGGGTGATGATGTTTTTTTTAAAAGACAACCTAATTTTTTTATTCCCTCTAGGAACAGCTTGTTATTTACAGCATGCCTTCACCCTCTTTCTGCCCATGTGTCCCGCAGAGGTCCACCATAGCTGTCCCCTTGGTATAGATACAGATTCCACTCTCAAGCTTCACAAGGCCTTGCCCTAGACCTGCCTCCCAGGTCTTTCTCTTGACCTGGAGGCTTGCCACAATACAGCCTCTGCCACATCAGGCCTTGTACCAGACCTGCTGCTCAGGTACCATGCCTGACGTGGAGGTCTCAACAGATTTCTCCTTCAACAGCTTGAGTCCTGCCTCCTGTTAGGGTTTTCCTCTTCCAAGATTTCCTGTTCCTCCTTCAGGCTTAACTTTATGCAGAGCTTGCTAATCACCTGATTTCTGAAGCTATTATTGAGAGATGTCATTAAGCACAGTCAAGGCTGTCTAGTAGTGAGCTTACCCCCATCAGATGACAACCCTGGGAGAAAGGATCAGGGTGTAAAATCCCAGTGTGAAGCATTGATGGACTTCTGCTACTTCAAACTTTTGTGGTAGGCAGTGTTCTGAGATGGGCTGCTCTTGCCCAGCTACTTAGTGGTGAGAAAACGATCTTGCTGTTTGATGACGTATAAAGCATCTTCAGAGCCCAAATGCACCATTTCCTTTATTTCTTCCAGGAATGCAATTGTTGGGCAGATTCAGAGAGAGGGCCTGATCCAGTCCTGATTTTTTTTCCCCCGTTGGTTGCCAGCAGGATTTGGATCAGGTGGAGAAATAGAGGGGAAACTGGCAAACTGCTGTGATCGAATGGTCAGGACTTAGGAAAGTGTCAGGCAGGAGTGTTACAGCAAAAAACACAGATGGAGCTGAAAAACACACATGTAACGTGATCTATACATTTTTCTTTTCTCATTCATTAATTTTAAAAAATGATGACAACTGAAATTAAGCTGCATATGTGTGGTATGGTGACTGAACAATACTTATACATGATGAGGAATGTATACAGTTAAATTTCAGTTGTCATCATTTTTTTAAATTAATGAATGAGAAAAGAATAATCTATAGATTGGTCTGATATTTAATAAAGTTGCCTTAACATACAATTTACTGTCACGTTAACATTTGAGTATAATTTGTAATGCCGCCTTAATGAGCTTCTTAAACCAAAGGTTTTTTGTCTAGGTAATTTGCCCTTCTGTTGAAACTTAATAGTTTTGTTAATGCATAAGCTGGGCCCAGACACAAGAACACTGCAGGTGCACACAGTCGCTCGCCTATCCCCCACATGGAGCAACCTGTTTTTTCACAGGTTTCTCTGTGCAGAGGTGATGGGTGGAGATGCGTGTTACACAGGAACGCACAAGCGACTGCTTTCATATGAGATGCATCCACCTATGCTTCTGTGTGGGTGCATCTCATGTAAAAGAGGTCACACGCTCATTCACACGTGCTCTCACCTCTCACACACACACTTATTCTAACTGATCACACACACAATCATTCAGACACAGTACATACATGCTCCTCTCACACATTCATTCAAATTGATCACACACACACACTCATCCATACACACTACACACACATGCTCTCACCTTATACGTTCATTCAAATTGATCAGTCATGCACACTAGACCAGGGGCATAACTAGGGTGCAATGGGCTCCTGGCCAAGAAGTCAGGATGGGCCCCCCTCTTTGTGTCCTGCCGGTGGGCCTATGAACACTGCCCATCTCGGCGAACCTGGGGACGCTGCTAGCAAACACACGACACCCAAAATGCAGCCAGCCTATTAAGCACATTATGCCATGAAAAGAAAGATATATATATAACCAGTTCAGTTGTACCCCCATAATCATTTCATGCCTCCTTCACCCCATAACCAGTTCATTTGTGACCCCACCCCCATATAATCAATTTACACTGCCCCCCACTGATAACCATTTCATTTGCGTCCCTGGGGCAGCGTGAATTAATTATATGGCGGGCGCAAATGAGGTGGGGGTTTAAAGACAGTATTCTTGTTAGCAATAACTTTATTAAGAAAAGTTAGTGAAATAGCAGCCATAATAATCTCAGACCCATATTTGCAGATTTTCTAAGACAGAATAGATATTGCTTTACTTCCTAAATTCCTACCTCAGATAGTATAAGTAAGACAGCTGTGAGAATGTGGCCCTTTTTACACAGGCCTCTCCCACCCATGAACACGCAGACTTTTGCTTGTTAATGGGTCATGCAGCCCTGTGTGAACGACGCAATGTGTGCGCTTGCAGTGACTGGAGGTGCATGCGGGCGCACGCCTAAGAAGCATCCCCACTCACCCCCCACTCATCCCCACACATGGAGCAACCAGGGAAAATGGACATAGATGGCGTCTTTAGAGGTAACGAAGATCGGGTGTCAAAACCCCATAGCACATTTGGCTGTTGTGCGTAAGCACCATAACAATCCCAACACCAGCTTGGCCACCCGTTGAACGCACGACGTAAACGCCATTGCATCACAAGAACAGTTTGCGTGTTCCAGCTGAACATGTGACCAACGTCATGTCTAATGATAACACGTTAGAAGGTATAACATGGGGAATGAGGAAGCAGCGCTTGTGTGCTGAGATCGGGGGGGCGAGGAAAACACGGATTTGCCCCAAGATGGGCTGTGTGTCTAAGCAGCGCCACATGGTGAACACAGGGCCAAACCAGTGTTCATATCAAGGTCAAAACACACATTCAGACACCCATTGACGTTATGTCTGAAGACACCCAGAGAAAGATGAATGAACTGTATTCAGGCCTTAGCCCCCCTTGGTTGCCTTCAAGGAAAAGCACTTGAGAAGACAATGGGGAGATGATGGAATGGCAAGACACAAAGTGGAATGAGATGCAGGAGAGGTTCTGCCCTTATAAAAAGTAGGGGCGGGAAAACCGGTAAATCCGGTATCCGATAATGCCGGTACCGGCATTATCGGATTCGACCCGGTAAATCCGGTCCGGGTACCGGATTTTTTTACATTGCAGCCATTTAAAAATGGCTGCAATGTAAAAACTTAAAGCCCCACCAAAAAAGTTTAAAAAAACAAACCCTCCCCGAGTCCAGGCTGCGCGGGTGGAAGGGGGG
>QEPC01012592.1:3388854-3400377 GCA_003113815.1 Sphenodon punctatus | reverse complement strand
CGAGCCCTGGGGGGGGGTGTTTAACACCCCCCCACCCCCCAGGGCTCGGGTCATACTTACCGGCGGCTGTGGGGACGCCGCGTCCGCTGGTGCTGGGGGGTGGGCTCGCCTCTGAGTCTTTTTTTAAACAAAAATCCAGGCTGGGCAGGGTGGGTGGGGGGTGTCCCCCCTTCCACCCGCGCAGCCTGGGATGGGGAGGGGGAAGGAATTCATTGATTTCAATGGGGACACAGCGCTCCATTGAAATCAATGAAATAAAACCGGTACCGGCATACCGGATTTAATCCGGGAATCCGGTTTTTAGGGAACCGGGAACCGGTAAATCCGGTAGACGGTAATGGGCCCGGGGTCCCACCTCTAATAAAAAGTATTATTTTTTAAAAAAAAACTTAGAGAAAGGAAACCTCATCAGTAGAAACACAGATACTGCCATCCAGTATCATAATCAAAATTTGAATATGGTGAGCATGGACAACCCAGTTGAGAGAATGTTCGGAGCCATCTTGAAGAACATTCTTTACAAGGCAGCAACCTTCTGATCACTCACATGGGGAGGAGTTGTTTGTAAACAAACAGCTTTATTTCCCAGTCCAATCACTGCTGCTGCAGCACTACTAGCAGGCAGAGGCAGGTGCGGGATGGGAACCTGCACCACCACCTTCAGTTTTAGTTTGGGGTCAGGCGACAAGTTATGCCTGAGCCAGGATTTAAAGATCCTGCAGACAGCCCTCACTGCAGTGTCACTGCAATTTCAGCATAGCACTGCGAAGATTGGCTGATTCTGCGAGGATTGGATGATTCCTGTTAGCAATAACTTCTGAACTTGAAAGGTCCTTGTCCACGTCTGAGCTCTATTTACTGCTGCAGAGAAGGGTCCCCTGCCACTCTCATTGAACACAAACACTGATAGCCAGCAAAAAAATGTTTGAATGACCGACTTGCAGAGCAAAGTGTGGTGGAAATTAACACACAAAGACAATGTGTGTCAGTCAAAGGTGAGATTTATATCATAGCTATGTGGAGAAGGAAAAATTATGCACAGCGCAGTAAAAAGAAATCCTTCTCTCTCTCTCTCTGTCTCTCACAGAGAGAGCCAGAAACTTATAGACAGTTCAAAACAAAGGAGATAAGAAGAAGCTGGTAGCTTTCCAGTATGGTAGCTGTAGTTAGCGCTCGGCTCCAGGCAGACCGTGCTCAAGGTTAGCTCCTTATCAAGAGTAAGCTTCTGTAAGCAATTCTTAAAATTTAAAATGCAAGCAGTTCTTATTAGCGCAGAGGCCTAGCAATTTTGGAGCAAAGACCAGAAGCCTAATACAGTGAGAGCAATCGTTTAGGTTTTGCCCCTGTGCCAGATTCATCCTCCACAAAAGCATCTACCTGGGGAAGAGGAGCTTTGACAACATTCCCTGCCAGATGCAGAGGTAGCAGCATACATATACAGAGGAAAGATATTTTGGAGGACACTTCTGTGTTAGACATGCTGGGGAATCATTAATTAAGCCCTTTCCAATTTAATGAAAGGAAATAGGCTGCTTGATATTGTTGAAATGAAGTTAATGCCAGGAGCCTAAACCTTGGCTCTTGGTGAATGCATTCCATCATGCATAGGACCCCTGTAGATGTATCCTGTTGTTGGTATCTCATCTGCTCTACCTGGGATATAAAAGTGAGGGTTTTTCAACTGTGAGGACCTAGGACAGGAGGCCAAAGTTCCCAACCCCAAGAGCCACATCCCAAAATCTTCATATGGCTGAGATCCACAAGACACACACACATCATTGAGGTTCAGGGGACCTCTGGCCCCGTTTTGATGCTGTTGAACATAAGGTCAGTTATAAATATGTCATTTTTTGTCCGTGAGTTAATCCTGGACCAGGTAGCTGACCTCGTGTGTATGATGGAAACCTAGCTGGACGCTGAATCAGGGACAGTTTTGGCTGACCTTGTTTGGGCAGGGTATTCTGTGCAGCATCAACTGCACGGGGTTGGGGAGGCAGTATAACCATTGTTTTTAGGGATACATGGTCTGTTAGGAGGTATTCAGTGCAGACCCCGTCCAGTATAGAGAACCTTCACCTTGTGTTTGATTTAGCCAGAGACAGATTGGGATTGCTGTTAGTATAGTTGCCAAAGTAGATGTAAAAAGTTAATAAGGCAGGCCAAAAAGGAATTTGAGGAGCAACTTGCTAAAGATGCTAAATCTAAATAATAAAAACTTTTTCAAGTATATCAAGAAGCAGGATGCCTGCTAGAGAGTCAGTTGGGCCGTTAGATGACCAGGGCATGAAAGGGGTGCTTAGGGAGGAAAAGGACATTGCAGAGAAACTGAATGAGTTCTTTGCTCTGGTCTTCACTGCAGAGGATGCTGGGGAGATACCCACACCGGAACCTTACTTTTGTAGGTGATTAATTGGAAGAGCTTTCATAAATCAACGTGATGCTGGAGGAGGTTCTAGAGCAAATTGACAAGTTAAATACTAACAAATCACCAGGACCAGATGGTATTCACCTCAGAGTTCTGAAGGAATGCAAATATGAAATTGCAGACATACTGTTAGTAATTTGTAACCTATTGCTAAAATCTGCCACTGTACCTGAGGACTTGAGGGTGGCAAATGTAACCCCGATATTTAAAAAAGAATCCAGAGGTGATCCTGGAAACTACAGACCAGTAAGCTTGACATTTGTGCTGGGCAAAATGGTGGAAACCATCATTAAGAACAGAATTGCTGGGCATGTTGATAAACATGGCTTAGTGGGGGAAGAGTCAACATGTATTTAGCAAAGGTAAGTCATGCCTCACTAATCTGTTGGAGTTCTTTGAGGGTGTAAATAAGCATGTGGACAAGGGAGACCCGGTAGATATAGTATGCCTGGATTTCCAGAAGGTATTTGATAAGGTCCCACATAAAAGACTCTCGAGAAAATTAAAAAGTCATGGGATAGGAGGTAGTGTCCTACTATGGACCAGTAGCTGGTTAAAGGACAGGAAGCAAAGAGTAGGACTGAGTTGCCATTCAGGAAAAGGATCTGGGAGTGATTGTGGACAATACACTGAAATCCTCAGCCCAGCATGCAGCAGCAGTCAAGAAAGCAAACAGAATGTTAGGAGTTATTCGCAAAGGGATAGAGAATAAAACAGGATGTCATAATGCCTCTGTACAAATCGATGATGTGACCGCACCTGGACTATTGTGTGCAATTCTGGTTGCCCCATCTCGAAAAAGACCTAGCTAGACTAGAAAAGGTACTGAAGACAACAGGTTGTGGCATGGAGTTAGTTTAAGAGCCTATGCCATGGCTGCGGTCATCTGGGAGCGCCCTTCTGAAATCCCCTGAGTTTGTCGGGTGGGGATGGAGAGGGTTCTCGGTGGCCGACCTGAGGCTGTGGAACTCCCACCCAGTGTAGGTCCTGTCCCCGGATCTTCCCTCCTTCTGAAGGTAGTGTAAGACCTGACTGTTTTGCCAGACATTTGGCAAGGGACCCGGAGTGGGTGGGGGTGGGTAGGTGGGGCAAGGTTTTTTTTTCTCTGGGATTACCTGTCTTACTTGGTTTTATTTGTATTTTTGTATGGCCTTACTGCATTTTATTTTTATTTTATTTAAAATTGTGAGCCGCCCCGAGTCACCGAATGTTGGGATGGGGAGAGATATTAAGCTTTGTTATACATTAAATGAATAAATACACCACTCTCCTTGATTCATGGTTGGCTAGCAGAGCCAGTGCTCTGAAGTCCTGGCTGTTGAGATTCTGAGCAACAGATGTGATTCAGACTCGGGTACCATGAATGTAAGACGTGGAGCCCAGGACCGGCCCAGACAGAGAGCTGTGCTTAAACTGTCCAAAAGCCACATGTGGCTTCCAAGCCACAGTTTGCCCACTTGTGACTACTGGTCTGGGCTGAGAAGAATCCAGAAGTAGGCAATGCATGTGCCACACCTTATCGTATTCATTCATTTGTTAATAAATCCAAACCCTAGGAGGTGGCCTGGAGGTGAGTTTGGATTCTACACAACATGCAGTTGAGTTTTAGAGCCGGCAACTCCACAAATCAGCTACTTAATAATAGGGATGGGTCTTTGGATGGATTCCCAGATTCGGATCTGTTACAGATTCAGATCTTTTTCTTAGCATTTTTTTTTTACAGATTCATATTATGGATCCATATTAAAAATACTAAAATTTAAAAATGGATTGTGCATGTACAAAATGGCTGTTGCACCACCCTTAAACAAAATGGTGGCAAATACGTTGCCACCATTTTGGTTAAACGTGGCAGCCATTTTGCACATGCACAATTGTAACAAGGCGCAGTTTGATTGGGGTAAGTCCCTGCAGGATTAGGCCCACTCAGTCACATTCCACAGGGATGGCAACTCGGTCCCTGGCTACAGCCAGTCAGCACTTCTCTGCATTGTTGTTCACAGTTCGTGGTCTGTCTGGGTCAGGCACAGTTCCCATGCAGCCCATAGGCTCTTGGGCTCTGACAAAAAAAAAAAGTTCATATGGGTTTCCCTGGGTTTCGCAGCACAAACCAACCCATCTCTTTCAGGACCTTGGACAGTGTAGAATGCTAGGGCTGTTTCTCAGCCCAAGTCCAGTAGTCCAGGCACCAAGGTTCCTTTAGGTGTCCAGCCTGGGAGTCAGTACCCTGGACAAGACTCCTCTGCAGGCAAGCTCTCAGCAGAGAATCTTCGTTGTCCACAACCAGGCACTGACTGACTTCCTCTCACTCGGCCTTTCCTTTCCTTATATGCCCAGAGTGGGCGAGGCTTATCCTCCAGTCTCTGAACCCTTGGGGCCAGTACGTTCCCACTCTCTTTACTTTGTTTACGGGGGGCGGTTCCCAACTCCGACAGGGCTGGCTTGCTAAGGCCTTACCCAGCTGCCCAGTTCAGTTCCAGTTGCAGCCTAACCTGCCCAGTCCTCCGGCCATCGCTCATGGCTCTCTTAAAGGGGCCACAGCCCCATCAGACTGTGTCCTGCCACAGCAATTTTTTTGTATTTTTAATTTTAAAAATAGTCACTTGTGAACAAGTGCTAATGCATTTGTGAGATTTCATTTCTCTGATGGTGGTGCTATCACAGTACCAAGCCACATGCTCTTACAGTAGCACCTCTGTTGGTTATCGTTTGTATCCCATAACAAATAGGAAGACATGTTCTTGATTTTTTTTTTCTTCCTTAATTGTGCCTCTTGCTCAGTAACACATTTTTCATTAGTGTCTTGATTTGACACTGATAGACATTTTTATTTTTAATATACATTTTTAATAAAATATTTAAAAATTCATTACACACGTGTAAATGGCCAGTGGGCATTTTGTGCATTTGCAAAATGGTCACCACCCTTAAATCAAAATAGTGGATTATACTTTTATTTAATACAGATCATTAATATGAATCCATAATTGGTGCAGTGTTTTCAGATTAATCTGTAGCTGTTGTTTTCGGACAGTTACGGATTTATCTGAATCTGTAATGCCCATCCTTACTTTATAATGCTCAGAAATCCAAGGTGGCTTCAATTTCCAGAGTAGAATCGTACTAACTAGTGGCTGGACTTGAATCCCTCAAACAAGCTATGCATTGCAGGAAGCTATTCCAGTGAGTAAAGTCTAAAATAAATAGTTTACACGCAGATGGACTGCTTCAAATTTCTGACAAGCACAGGCAGATGAGTTTGTTTGAAAGCAGTCATGCTTGCCCCTTCTCTGCCTTCCTCATAAATATGTGGATATAGCAAACTCTTCCTAGAGCAGAGCCCTCCATTTATTATGTTTCCACACCGCATTTTCTCTCCCAAACATTGTTTGCTGCCCCAAGGCTAATTATCACCTAAGAGATGTTAACAGCCGGATCACTGAAATTTTCAAAAGGTTTTGATCAAATGCAAGCAAGATGCAGTTTGTATATTGGTGCCCCATATTCCAGGAGCAGCTGGTCTCCTGAGGTAGCAAGTGTGGACTAAGTTAATGAATTTAAATATCCTTCTGTTAAATCTTTTAATCATAAATGTAATTGCATCTGGTAGTCTTTTAAATTTTTAAATATAGAGTATGTGATTGGATTTTTTAATTATTATTTGGTGTTGCATTTCTTTTCCTCAGGGAGTTGTGTAGCATGAAAGCCCCTCTTCCTGGGTTGGTTGTGTGTGTGTGCACTAGGAATCTTTGCTGTATTGATTCCATTAATATTTGTTCTATACTAACAGCCTAAATGCATTCCAGCCTCTGTGCTTGTCTTTTTGGCAGGGAATATGCATGCACTGACAGGCACATCCAGCTCCTAGCACTTCTTGGCAGAGAGTTACCTCGGCTCTGGCTCAGACACACGCCTTCTTTTCATGCCAGCATTGGCACTTGCCCGGAGGCTGAGTGGAATAGCAGAGGCATGGCAATCATCAACCTGGCTTCTCGCTGACAGGAGGAAGCGCTAGGAAAGGGAATCCTACTACCCCCAAATCTCACAGTCAGCTTGTCAGATGGCGCTTTCTCTGCTGGAGTTAATTGGTGCTGAGGGGAAACATCGTCAGGCTAAATGGAGACATCAAAGTAAGGGGCTGTCATGTACATCATCTGTGATGTTAAATGTTTTCCAGGTTCTCTTTCAATATGTATCTCCCTGTTTGAGATTGGGGAGTGGGTCAAGAGGATAGTGACTGCTAAGAAAAAGGCATCAGAATGACCCCCACTAACTGTCACCTTCTAGTGGCTGGAGACTCAAAGAGAATACATTCCCATTCAAAGAGTCAATTAGAGGGAAGGAATTAATGACTTTGGGAATATGGAGCCACTTATCATAAGATCAGAAGTTCACATCCAGCCCAGGCTGGTAATGATGAAAAACGTCTTGTGATCACAGCAGTTTAGTGGCATGTGTGATCTCGGACCTTTCAGATCCCAATGGACTTGTTGAGGTCTGTGAATTTAAGTACTAGATGAGAGCTAAGAATCTGTAATTTCCTACAAAAGCCACAATCCCAGTGAAGAATACTTGATGTTCTTGGTGATGGTCACTGCAGAAAGTTGATTCAGGTTGGAAAAATGTCCCTTTGACTGCAGAGTGCTTTATCCTTCTGGGTCAGCACTTTGGCCCTTTTTACACAGACTCTGTAACACCCATAAAATGGGTGTTACATTTTATTATACATGTTGCAGGGCACCACTGCAGCTAATCACCATGGGCCCTGTGTACACATGATGCCGCCACCCAGTTCCTCTGGGTGGAGATGGGTGTTGGCCGGTGGGTGGGGAGCATTTCCTTAGGTGGAGATGGGTGGGGGCGTCTGTGTAAACGCCACTTTCGGTGGGTGTTGGTGAGTGTTTGCTCCGGGCCAACACCCATGGAAATGGAACTTGGGAAGTGATCCTCCCCTCTACTATGGCCCTACTTTGTGGCTGCAGCGTAAAAGGAGCAAACGAGAAGTTGTGCGTGGCCTGTGCCAGGTATGTTAGGTTTGCCTGGTGGAACTGCAGGGTTCCAGAACAGTGGGGCAGTGCATACTGTTTCAGGGAATCTGTACAGTGCTGATCCCTGTAGGCAGTCAGGGAGGAGCTGCCTAAATTAAACTAGGGCTCACACCAGCACAGCTCAGAACATCAGGAGTGTAAAGGTGATTTAAAGTTACTATATGATCCTCTTCCTACCATTATGACAGACATAATGAGTCAACCATGCAGCAGCTAAAAGGTGAATGCTATTTGGGGATGCAGTAACAAAAATGTTATTTGTAAGACAAGGGAAGTGATCGTTGCTCTCTGTTCAGCCCTGCTTAGGCTAGAGTACTGTGTCCAGTTTAGAGCACCCTGCTTTAAGAAAGAATACTGACAAGCTGGAAAGGGTTCCGAGGAGAGCAAAATGGGTGATAAATGCAATGGTGGGAAAGACCTTTGAGAAGAGGTTGAAAGAACTGGGAATGTTCAGCCTAGGGAGAAAAAAATGAGGTGGGACATAAGGCTGAAACGAGAATCCATTTGATTCTCACAAGAATCAAGAACCGCTGGCGAGATCTCAGTATGATCTTGCTAAGGGTTTTGAGAATCTCACGAGAATCTTGTTAAAAAAATTCACTGCTTATGCGCAAAATGGCCGTTGGGTCGTTCTGCTTATGCACAGCCCTTTTCCAAGATGGTACAGGCAGCATTGGTGCCATTTTGAAAAAGGGTAGCTGTTCTGCACATGTGCAGACCAGCTTCCCTTTTCCAAAAAGGTGCCGGCACTGCCCACACAATTTTGGGAAAGGGCCACACATACACAGAACGTTCCTGGCAGTCATTTGTGCATGCAACGTGTTTTTTTTATTAAGGAAAAAATTGACGAGACACTAAGGATTTTTTATTTTCTCATTTTTATCTCTGTTCTCGTTGAGAAGACTGATTCTCAGCGAGAATCGAAAGAATAGCAAGATTGAGTTTCAGCCCTAGACATGATAACAATTTTTAAATACATAAAAGCCTGCTATAAGCAAAATGGTGCATAGTTGTGTTCACTCGTCACTGAGGATAGGGCTTAAATTAAAGGAAAAGAGATTAGGCTAAACAGTAGGAAGAATTCTCTATCGACTCAGTTGAGCAGTGAAATAATTTGCCAACAGAAGTTGTGGAGGTCCCGTCACTGGACGCCTTTAAAAATAGATTGGACAGACACCTCTCATACAGGTACAGTAGATCCTGCTTAAAAGCAGGAGTCTGAATTAGATAACCCTTGGGGTTCCTTCCAGCTCTGAGTCTACGAAGTGCATGTTTTGTGTGTCCGTTATCTCTGCATTCTTAATACGTGTATAAAAACTCCTTATCATATAGATACCTGTATAGAATACATTCACTCTGGGATGGAGGTTTTGTGTTCCTTGCTTCAGCAAAGTGACTATGGGTGAAAAGAGACATGATGCTAACCACCCTTTAACCACCCTTGGTGGTTATTTATGCATGTTGCAGGACTGTATTGGTGCCCTATGCAGCCCTGAAACATGCATAAATGATCATCAAGGGTGGTTAAAGGGTGGTTAGCATCATGTCTGTTTTCACCCTATGTCCTATTAAGCTGGCAGTGCTAATATAACTTAAACTACAGTGGCTTGTCTCTTGCTGCTACATAACTGAAACCTGTCTCTTATACACATCTAGATGTGTATAAGAGACAGGTGCGGAGGATTCCCTGGGGAGGATGCCTTTGTCTGGATTATGGTGCCATGTATCACCAGCACAGCATGCAGTTGGTGCCCAGATGTGCCGTGATTCGGATTGATTCTGTACGCTGATCCCTGCCGGATGGCTCTCTGGCATAGCTATCCTGCAGCTGAGACCAAAAGATGAAATGGAGACTCTCAAAAAAAAAAAAAAAATCTTTCTGCAGCCAATTAAATTAAATCCCACTTGTGACCTTAATATGTAAGACACATAACAAATCCCATGAGAAGTGAAGTAAATGTATTGTAATAATGAGAAATTCTACTCTCTCTCTCTCGTTCTGTGGAGTGCTGTAATATGGTAAGACTGTTATCAGTCTCAAAAATTCAGAAGAAGCAAAGTGCCATCTAGTGGATGCTTGGTTAAATAGTGTCCAGCACTTCACATTTTGTAACGTGTAAAAGCATGCTAGCGTCCATGTAGGAGAGCTGCGCAAGGACTTATACTGTGATACTGATGTTCTGCTTCTCCTTCTGCTTTTAGACAAGCACTTCTCCACCCACTACCTCCCCACCCACCTCCCACCCATTATACATGTTGCAGGGCACCCATAGGGCATCACTGTAGCCCTGCAACATGGATGGTGGGTGAGTAGTGTGTGAGAAGGTGCCTGTCTAAAAGCACCCACAGTCTCTTGTGTCAAGGGAGAGGGCAGTTTTGAATGATTCACCTAGGTGGGATTGCTTTCTGGAACAGCAAAATTAACCTTTAAGCACAGTTTGTAAAGGCACTTATCGGTGCTGCAGTAACATTATGTGACCTTTCAGGCAAGCTGTCAGTTTCTTTAATATATTTATTTATTTCCCATTTTAAACAGTAGGTTAAACTATAGTATTGTGTATAATAGAGTTCATCCAGGATATTTTATTAACTGCAAAGCTGTTTTTAAGAACCAAGCCCATCCAGTTGAACAACTGCTATCCATGTCAACCAGAGGTACAACTGCTGGAGCAGGTTGAGAAATAGAAATTATTCAGTCCCAAAGAGAAAATTAACAACTTGGACTATGATATTGCCTCTCCACAAGTAAACGGTGTTGTCTCCATAAAATGTTCACATCAGTATTGTGTCTTCAGCTTGCTCAAACTGTACCGAATTTAGAAGTTCTGTCTGTGTATTGAACCTTGAAAGAAGTATCACACAGTGGGGAAAATTCTACCAGAAAAGCTTCCTTTTAGCCCTACGAACTGTTCCTAGCCAGCCAGCCTTCCTCCGCTGCCCAGCTGCTGAAGTAACAAATGTGTGCTTCATGCTGTTGGCCTGTTTCTTCCCACACGCATTTACTGCCTGCAAAGGGTGCACAGTGGTCCTACCTTTCTTTCTTCCTTTCTTTCTCTGTTCTCCAGTTGCAACATTTGGCCTTTGTTCCTCTATCTTCAGTCCCTAATTACAAGGAATTACTGGACCACTAGAAAGCAGCCTGATCATCCCACCCAAACGGCAGCATTAGAAGGGGAAACCGACTGCCGCTAGCATCTGGATCAAGGCATGGGGTTGGTGAACTCACATCAGTTTTAGTGAAGTAGTCAAGCAATCCTCGGGGCTTTTAGAGCAATTTCATTCCAAGCAATTATTTATTTATTAATTTTATTTTATTAGCATTTTTACTCTATCCTTTCCCAAAGACTCAGGGCAGCTTACAAAAATATAAAATTAAAAGATATACAATACAATTATGAGGCTTTGCTGCTTTGTATGTAGTTCATCAAGAACCAATGGAATATCCAATAAGCTCAAAGTCTTGAAATGTGCTAGTGTAGTGAAAGCATACTGCTACCTGTGTACAACATTGTGGCAGGGACTGGCTTAGGCACACTCCTCTGCAACCCAGTTAGCTCAGGCATCACCCTCTGAGCTTTTACAATCCTTAGCCCCAGCCAGGCAGCATCCTCTGGCTGGCTAGGCCCAGAGGCAGAGCTCAACTCCTGCCTCTGTCTGTCTTCAGTGGCCTACAGGACAACACTAACCAACCCCACAACATTATAAATCTGCCAAGACAATCACTAGACCAGACTGAACTATCAGTTAGGGGTGGGAAACCGGTAGAATCCGGTATCCGATAATGCCGGTATCGGGCGTACCGGCATTATCGGATTCGACCCAGTAATCCGGACCGGGTACCGGATTCCGGGGTACCGGATTTTTCTTGCATTGCAGCCATTTAAAAATGGCTGCAATGTAAAAAAACTGCCCCAGCAAAAATGTTTTTTTCAAAAAAAACCTCCCCGAGTCCAGGCTGCGCGGGTGGAAGGGGGGACACCCCCCACCCACCCTGCCCAGCCTGGCTTTTTGTTTTAAAAAAGAGTAAGAGTGACCCAGAGGCGAGGCGAG
>QEPC01012592.1:3371985-3388196 GCA_003113815.1 Sphenodon punctatus | reverse complement strand
TATTTCATTGGTTTCAATGGGGACACAGCGCCCCATTGAAACCAATGAAATAAATCCGGTACCGGTATACCGGATTTAATCCGGGAATCCGGTTTTCGTAGAACCGGTAACCGGTAAATCCGGTAACCGGTAATGGGCCCGGGGTCCCACCACTACTATCAGTACTTTCAAAAGACTGAACTTCTGCCCTACTATGAAACCAGACAACATATTGATATACCAGGCGCAGATTCACTAGGGGGGCTAAGGTGACATCAGCCCCCCCCCATTGGTCAGCCGTGAGCTGACATCACGCTTGACCCGCCCCCCCCATAGGCATACTTACTTCCGGCCGGGTACTTACTTACTGCCGCACTAGTCTCTTAGGAGGTTTCTGGGCTTCAATAGTGAATGTCTTGCCGCGCTAAGCAGGTATTCTTGATGTTTGGGATTTGGGCTGTGGGGAACCTGGTTCAGCTCCGACTTGGCAAAAAGCAGCGAGGAGTAGCCGCCCCCAGAGCAACACCCCCGGCTCTCCATGTTCCCGGAAATAGCATGGATACAGGCATGGATTCCCAGGCCAACTTCTACTTTCACTTTCCGTGTGCGCTTAAGTGCGTCTGCTTTGCTAAAACAGTTGTAGAGAGAGACGGCGGCAGCGCGACAGACAGACAATCGGAGCAGTAGTCAATCTGGACAGAGTCGAGGCCAGGGAACCCCCTCAGAGTGCGCACGGCAGGGGAAAGGTGAGGAATCAGCCGCGGGGGGCTTCGCTCTGCTAAAAGGCGCTTTCCTTAGACCAGTTTTTAAGGAAAGGCCGCACTGCTCTCTCTCTCTCTCTCTCTGCCTCAGCGCTGTGGTCCAGACCTCTTCAGAGGGGTCCTCATCCTAACAGCCACAGTTGCTAATTGTTGATACACTTGGGACGCCTTTATTTCTGCAAGGGGCCATGGAATCACAGTTAAAGGGTGGGGGGGGGAGAGATGTCACCCAGGAAAAAGCATGTGTAGGCAACCTGGGGTTATTCCTGATGGACGCTGGGTGCGGGGAGAGAGGGAGCGGAACCAGAATAGAAGAATCAGACTCTCCCTCTCTTGGCTAAACATTGCCCAGGGCTTGACTCCCAGCAGGGCATGCTCTGGGAAGTGGAGCCTGAGCTACAGGATTTTGGTGAGAGTCTGCCCTAATTTTGCCCAGTACACAGTGGTGAGGTAGTTGGCTTGTGCAGCAGGCTGTAGAAGTAGAGCTGGTTGATGGTTTGTTTGCCTCTGTGCTTCCTAGTATCTACTATTTACTATTTTCAGACGCTTAGCTTCCCCAAATAGCCACTTTCTCTTACTGTAATGGGGAGATTGGGGGATCACTCTGACACCCCTACTGCACCTCCAGATATAGCCATGACTCAAGTTTCCCGATTTGTAATCTTCACAGGTTACTGCTCTTGAGACTCATGGTCTCTCAACCCACTCTGGCAAGATGGTGTGTTAATCTAAACATGAGCAACTAGATTCACCAGTGCAGTGCAAACATTTAGTCACCTGTAATTTGAGGGGTTCTGCAATTTTAGGAAATGTACTTGGGTCATCTCACCTCGGTATTTAACAGAGGAGCACTTCAGAATCTTGTAACAATTCAGCAAATGCACACATACCAGCTTTATGATAAACAAAAGATGTTCTTTTTTTTTTTTTTGGGAGGGAGGGAGGGAGGCTTTTTTAAATGAAAGTTCAAGTTAAAGTAAGCAAGGGAAATTGGTGCAGAGTCAGACAGTTGTTACAAAAATCAAAAGGTTAAAAACATGCAACCTTACAGACACATGAAATGTCCCTTCAGTATTATTAATATTATTATTTATTATTACTTATTATTATTATTTATTATTAATATAGTGCTGGCAATGTGCCTGGTATTGTACAATCCACAGTCATAGACAGGTCTCTACCTCTAAGGGATTTACAATCTGAGAGATAAGGGAGGGGGTTATGAGGGAGAGGTAAACATGAGGAAAGACAGGAGTACATTCATGAGGTTGAGAAGTTGCAGGCATGCTTCGCTTAGTTACAGGGAATTAGGTTCTGAGTGAGGGGGAAAGGATGCAGTATCACTCGTGACAAGCTAGGAAGGCGTAATGGAAGAGGTGGGTTTTCAGGAGGGATTTGAAAGTTGGGAGGGAGTGGAGCGAATGTATCCAGGGAGGGAGTTCTAGGTATGGGGCAGTGAGGGAGAAAGGGGTGAAGACGTTTAGAAGAGCAAGGGGTTCACGAGCAAGCGAGGGTGGGGGCAGAGAATGAGCAAAGCTCCCAGGTAGGAGCATGGTGGAATACAAGAGCAGAGAGATATGGGGGAGCAAGGCCATGAAAAGCCTTGAAGGTGAAGATCAGGAGCTTGTGCTAAATGTGTTTCCATAGAGGGAGCCAGTGTAGGGCAAAGAGGAGGGGCTGAACGTGGTCAAAGTGACTGGCAAGGTGGATGGTTTTGGCTGCGGAGCGTACATGAGAGATGAGTAGCATGAGAAATTGAGCGTGCATGAGGGATGGAGGCGGGGCCTGGACACCAGGGCGGGGCTATGCTAACTTTGGACTTCAGCCCCCCCATCCACATCACTTCTGGATCCGCCCCTGTATACGGAGAAATTTCTGCCAACTCCACCTTAAAGAATATTTTTACGAGGACAGTGACCCCCACATAAATCCTTCCCATGCAAAGAAAAAGACCTCATCTGTTTTCACACCCAGTGAGGGAAGGAATCCCACACTAGACCACTACATCGCCTGCCTCAGTAAAAGAATTTACAGTGAAATCCTGAACCAAAAGAACACCAAACATAACCTATCCATCACAGAAAGGAAGGCTATTCAATCACTGAAACTGAACCACCAAATAGTCATTAAGCCAACAGATAAAGGGGTGCAGGTGCAATACTAAATCAAGAAGACTACATTACAGAATCCAATAGACAACTTTCCAATCACCACTTCTACAAAGAACTCAAAGAATCCCACATCACAATTCAAAATGGAACTCAAAGACATCATCAAAGCCCTTCCAAGTGAAATCCAGGAGAAAATATCCAATCTCATCCCCAACAATTCCACTCCAGGAACTTTCTACATGCTCCCCAAGATACACAAACAGGAGAACCCAGGCAGACCTATCATATCTGGCCTTGGCACGCTCATTGAAAGTATATCAGGACTCATAGAAAACATTCTCAAACCACTTGCCAAACAAAAACCTAGCTTCATCCAAAACACCACCAACTTCCTCTGCAAACGTCACCACATAGGAGACATTCCACATAACACCATCCTTGCTACCATGGATGTTGCTTCATTATACACCAACATTCCCCACACAGATGGCATTGCTGCCTACCTAAAATACCTGCTGGACAACAGAGAAATCTCAGATATCCACCCCAAGCACATTGTAAAGCTCATCCATTTCATCCTTATACACAACTTCGCATTCAGTGACAAACACTATGTACAAACAATGGGGACAGCTATGGGTACAAAAATTGCTGCCCAATATGCTAATATTTTTATGGGCCACCTTGAAGAATACCTGGAAAAATGCACCACCAAACCATTCCTATACCTAAGATACGTAGATGATATTTTCATCATCTGGACAGACAGTCTGGACACACTCTTAGAATTCGACTCCAACCTCAACAATCACCACCCCCTATCAAACTAGTTCTATAATAGTCCCATAGCAGTATCAACTTCCTGAACACAACTATCAGCATGCACAACAGCAACCTACAGACAGCAATATACAAGAAACCAACAGACTACCACACAAATCCAGAAACCACCCAAGAGACACACAAAAAATCAGTTATCTACAGCCAAGCACTCGGACACCACAGAATCTGCTCCGATGAACATCCCCATGACACTCACTTCACCCTGCTTAAAACCACTTTCACAAAACAAGGACACTCCAACAGAGATGTAGACCAAATTATAGAACGAGGCACTCAAATCCCTCAAGACAACCTGTTAGACTACAGAAAGAAAGAAGAAACCGTCTAACCGTATACCCTTTGTCATCACCTACCACCCCACACTGGAACCTATATGTGGCATCATTCAACAGCTACAACCCATACTTGTTGGCGGCAAAACCCTAAGAAAAACCTTCCTTGAACCACTTTTTCTGGCCTTCAAGCAACCCCCAAGCCTCTCACAATGGATCATCTGGAGCAAATTACCCACCATCCAGGACGCCAAACATCAACAGGAACAAAACCTTGCCAGAACAGTAGATGCAAAATCTGCCGACATGCTTCTGCCACCACCACCACTCCCTACAAAATCATTCCAAATACAAGGCAACTACACCTGCAAATCCCAAAGTGTAGTGTATTTCATTCAGTGCACCAAATGCCAGCATGGAAACTACATTGGCAAAATCCAGCAACCCTTACACCAGCGGATGAGCTCACATAGGCATACAATTATAAACAAAGTCACTGACTCTAAAGTGGGCAATCACTTCTCTCAGCACAGCCACTCCATATCAGACTTCTCAGTCTTTCTCAAAGGAAACCTACACACACCCTCATAAGACGGGCCTGGGAACTAAAATTCTAACTATTTTGCCTCCCGCTCTGTAACTGACTCTGTCACCTGAATACTCAACCTTTGTGTTACTGTGAACCCAGTCCTTTTGATATGCATATTTCCTTCACCTGATAAGCTGTTTCTTACTATACCCCAAACTATGTTTGTCCTCTATGTGTTTACCACTACCTAGTGTTTCTCCGTCTCCTACACCAATATATAATTTTACAGCTGTTTTTAAATGTCTGGCACCTCTCTCTCTTTCTCTCTCTCTCTCTTTACCCCATCCCATGTGCTACCTTATCCTATCCACTCCCACCCATTCCATGCTCCTTCATATATACCTGCCTTACATTTGCTCAGTTTATATACTCCTACTGGCTATGCTGCATACCTGAGGAAGGGTCCTGTGTGGCCCAAAAGCTTGCTTATTTCCACCAGCAGTTGGTCCGATAAAAGATACCATTTGAACCACTTTGTCTCTGTCTCTCCATACTGAGCTCTGACTCGACGGGCTTCTGCCACATCTGCTCAGGCATCTATTTTCCCTCCGGCGCTATCCACTGTTACTGCCAGTGCCTGCAGCCCCACTAGCACTTCACTCAGCTGGTGCTAGATCCTCTTAAAGGGGCAGCTGCCCACAGGGACTCTACCCTTTTGCAAACTGCGAGGAAACTCTTTGACTTTGGGCAAGAGCTGCACTGACCCAGTTTATTAGCTCTACACAAATCAAATGAGAAGAGCCACTAACCACCAGTCCCAATCCAGAAACTTTGGGAGAGAGCCAGCAGGCCCAGGAAGCAGTGCCAGGCAGAGGCACTACTAGTGATTGCAGTAGTAAATCAGCAATCGCTGTTTGTGTAAGGTAACATAAGAAAATGAGAAGACTGACCCCTAGAAGGTAGTGAGTGGACTGAAGGTTAGAGACTGCCTCACAAACGTGTCATAGAACGCTAGGCAAGATAGCTAAAGGGGGATGCCTGTAAGAAGGCTGGGCTTTTGATAGATTTGCCAGGCATCCTTTGTTTCAGAGATACTTGACTGCATAGGGGAGTCACCACCGTTCTATACCATTATTCTTTTAAAATGCTGCTTTGGTAACCTAAGGCTTTGTTACTCCACTTGCAACTAAGGAAAAATTCTTATGCAATGGAAAAGAAAATGCAAACCTTTCTAGTTCTGATCTATTCTCCAGAGGAGAGGTCCTGAAAATATGGATCATGACCCAAAGTGGGGTCATACCATCTGTGGATGGGGTCACAATTCTGACTTAGATATTTTCCATAGTTTTGTTGCTATCTGGTGTAGCACAGAGAGATCATCATGCTGACCACCTCTAATGGGGGGAGGGGGTAACAGACCTGCCTCCCACAGGTTCATGAGCCGTACTACTCTACAGAGTTAACAGACCTAGGTCTCTTAGCTCAGAGGATAGAGACTCATGCCAGTGGGGCCGATCCCATGGCCCATGGAAACAGCGCACAACCCACATGCACGCAAACCACACGCAAGTTCATAGCAGAGACATTGATTCGTGCGGATCACGTGAGGAGGAGTTTGGGATTGCAGCCAATGGCTTTAGACAGAAGCTGTGTATCTTCCTGCAGGGAGAAAATATTCCCTTGGCATTTTTTTTAAAAAGGGGGGCATATCTGGATATGCTAAAGATGGTAGCACAGAGGGGTTTTAGGCTTAAAGGAATGGGTAATGTTACTGAAAGATAGGGATGCTTTATTGTGCTGGAGATATATTTTTCTTTAATCCAGGTGTCTGCAGCTGCTGTCTAGAAATCACCCCCTAAAAGGCGGGGACTAGACCTCTGAACCTCCGTAACGGCTACATAAAGTAGTGTGGTTTATTGCAGAATTGTGAATGACATCTGGATTACTAAAATAGTAAATCATTCAAAAGGCATATCCTAGACTGCGCGTGTGAAACTGTGAAGGAAAGGGAGATGATTTACAGCACCAGCTGGTAACTTGGCCGTCCCCAGTTGCTTTTTTTAATATTATTTTTTGAGAATATTTAAACTGTACACAAACAAAAATCTGATGAGGTTGAAATTTTGTTGCAGTGAACACATGCTAGTGTAGTTTGATCTCTGATGATGAGGAAAGTAGAAGGCGGCAGTCTTTGTGACCCAGGGAGATCACAATAAATTGGTTGTGCAGCAGCCTTTGCAGAGTTGTTCTTGTTGCAAGCAAGTAAAGGAAATCTTTACCTCTGGTTATACAACACTTTATTCTGTTTGTTTCTTAGTCCCCAGCATTTTAGACAACAAACAAGTGACACGTTTGTTGCCCAGACAGGCTTTGTTTCAGTCTCTCCTCTTTATTCTTTTCAGCAGCTGCTTGCTTAAGTAGGTTCCAGTATAATTAATTAGAGAAGCCGTATTAGTCAGAGGCAGCTCTCGATGAGTTTAAATACCAAAAGTGATTGATTAGTAGCCCACCATTTTCTTCAGGATTATCTGCTGGCTGTTTGATGGCATCTGCCAGGCCCAAGATGGCAAGAGCTAATGAGCAAAAGAAGCTTTTGGTGCCCTCGCTGGGTCACCCTTCTGTGAATAATGTTGTAGGCAGCTCTCCCTAGACAGTACAAGTTAAGGAAGGATATGGGGTCACACTCTTGTTGTGGAGTATCTGTTGTGCTACTTTTTAATTCGGCACTGCAGCCCATCTATGAACTGCCTTGCTCATTGATCATCAGGTCTCTCACACAAGTCAGTGATTCCATAAAGCTGGGTTCCTTGGGAGTCAGTTCTGCTAGCAGGCCATCTCTGTGTATGGACTGGGCTGTTTGTTGTTTTGTTGATATTCCTTTAAGATGGTGGTGACAGCAGCTTGGTAATGGTTTTCACACCTCTTTCACTTTGACTTCCTCAAATCTTCAGGTCAAGAAGAAGTTTACCCTAGCACTGTCATGTGGAAGACCTGGGTTTGACTACATGGTAGCTTGCTTTTCTTCTCCCACAGTTGACCTAAGCTTTAGGGGCTCTCTCATCTTAGTTAGTTTCTTCCACTATGCTGTATGTTTCACAAGGATTAAAGCAATGCTAAATGTGAATGATTTACATATATGCATTTTGGATAAAACACAAATTTGCTTTTTACATAATACATCACATGGAATATTTCACAATTTCAGGGTGCTGGTTTTGACCCGTAAAGTTCTCAGTGGTCTGGACCCTGCATATCTGAAAAAACCATCTACTCCCTTGTGTTGAGGCTGTGATGGCCTCAGGTCATCCAAGAATGCCCTCTTGCATGTACCATCTGTCCATCAAGTTTGCATAGTAAAAAGGTGCAGCGGACCATTCTTGCTAGCTGTGCCACAGTTCTAGAACTCCCTCCACCTGGAGGTTCATCTAAACCTGAGCCTGTTCATCTTCCAGAGGCAATGCAAGACGTTTTCTTGGCCAGGCATTTGGCAGGTAGGGATAGAGTTTGGGGTAGATGGATTTTAACAGCTTTTGTTCATGTGTGTGTATTATGTACAATTTGGTTGTTGTAACCCACCTTGAGCCCTTGAGATGAGGTGGGATAACAAATTTAAATACTATTTTGATAATCATAAGCATGGGGTGTAAATCTGTATCCTAGCCTTTACATATATAAAGGCTTTGAGTTGCTTTATCCCAGCAACTCTCCAGTTGCTTTATATGTTTGAGTATCTAGAGCTGGTTAAACAGCTGAAGCCTCAAAGATCTCATTGCATCTAAAGACCAAATACAAAATGTGCAGCAGAAGTGCAGATTTCCTGACTGTCCTCTTCCTGTGTATCTGAGTCCAATCTTTAGGGTAAGAAGATCCTACTTTAGGGACTGCAGCTTGCAGTAGTAGACTCTCTCGTGTGAACAAACACTTTTCCATCAGAAACTAAAATATGATAGATCAGCTAATTCCATAGAGAAGTTCATTGAGCACACAGTGACTATTTTCATCTACTGCCAATCCAGGGTAGATTCAAATCACCAATGGGGATTTGAAAAGCTCTGCATCTCATTAAACAATCGTCAAAGCTGCACAGTGGTCTTCAGGTGTTGATTTTATAATAACTCTAGTACAATATACCCACAAAAGGGCATGGCAAACAATTAGTAAACAGCTTATCACCAGAACAGCTGCAGTATGTATGTAAAATTGCTAATGGTATCGTTTGTGGTATCAAAGAAACAGGCCTAGGCTTGCATTCCACATTTCTATAGCCTGTCATCTTCCGCCAGTGTTCATGCAATTATTTTGTGGTAACACTTTTCATTCTAATGTCGGCATTCAGACAGGCCACTGACTGTCCTGTTTAATACAGTTATTCTATTTTATATGTTGTGGCAGGAATGGGCTCACCTGGCGTGGCTACTGACAGGATTAGGACCCCAACACAAGCGCTCTCATAGGGAATTAACTTTATAGTCTCCTTAATCCTCACATATACAGTCTCTTTTCAGTATTCAGTCTTTCTACTCACAGTGTCTTTGTGAGCCAGGCACACAGGCCCTTCTTAACCCAGGCAACACCCTCTGGGTTGGATTTGCTCTGGAGGTAGAGCTCCTCTTAGCTCCNATTGCTGCCCCAACCTTAGAAGTTTGCCAGGCTGCCTCTCTTGCACTTTTACAGCATTTGGCCCTGAAGGAACGTAAGGTTTCTCGTGCCAAACTCCAGTTTTGTCAGCCCCAGATCCAGTACCTGGGACACGTGATCACTGCTGAAACTCGCTCCCTCTCATTGGACAGGCTGAGAGCCATTGTGTCCCTGCCAGTGCCTTCTACCCCTCGGCAATTGCGAAAATTTTGGGGGGCTGCTAATTACTGTCGTCAGTGAATACTGGGTTATGCCCAGTTGGCTCAACCTCTTTATTTTGCACTGTCCTCTGATCCCTTTCTCCTGTCTCCTGAAGCTGTACAATCTTTCCAGGATTTAAAAGCAGCTTTAACCTCTCCTCCCGCACTCGCTTGACCTGACTATTCCAAGCCTTTCACCCTGTTTTGTCATGAGTCTGAGGGCTTTGCCCTTGGGGTCCTCACTCAACCTTTTGGCCACCAAAACCGCCCAGTTGCCTATTTTTCCACCCGCCTTGACCCTGTTGCTAGGGGTTTTCCCCCATGTGTCAAGGCTGTTGCTGCAGCAGCTGAGCGGGTGAAAAAATCCTCTCCTCTGGTTCTCGGTCACCCCCTCACTGTGGCTGTTCCTCATGCTGTGTATTCCCTACTTACTCACCGTCAATCTCAACTTCTATCTCCCTCCCGTTTGACCTGCTTTGAACTTTCTTTGCTGGCTCCTGAGAATGTTACTCTCCAACGTGTTTCTGCTTTAAATCCTGCTTCTCTTCTGCCTGCCTCTGACCCTGATGACATGATTCTTTCTCATGACTGTGTCTCTATTGTTTCTCACTCTACCTCCACTCACCCTGACTTAACAGATGTGAAACTTGCTCATCCTGACTGTCATTTGTTTGTTGATGGTAGCTGCTACCGTGACCACAAAGGGTTACATGTTGGGTATGTGGTCTGCACGCCCTACGCTGTCTTGGAGCAAGGCTCCCTCCCCTCCCTTCGCTCAGCTCAGCCAGCTGAGCTAATCGCTCTCACTCGCGCCTGTTTTCTGTCTGCCAATCAGCATGTCAATATTTACACTGACTCTCGCTATGCTTTTGGTGTCTGTCACTCCTTTGGCACTATTTAAAAAGAAAGGGGGTTCCTTACTTCCTCGGGTGCCCCTATTTCTCACGGTCCTTTAATCTCAGATCTCTTATCTGCTCTCCTCCTTCCTTCTCGTGTGGCTATCATACATGTCAAGGTACACTCTACCTCTCACTCTTTTGAAGCCCTAGGCAACAGATTTGCTGATCAGACTGCGAAACGAGCAGCAAAATCTGGCCTTTCTCTCTGTCTCGTTGCCGCAGTTTCCCTTTCAAATAATTCTCCGACCTATGTTCCCTCCCTTAAAGATCTCGCTGCCCAGCAAGCTGCTGCCCATCCCTCGGAACAACGCATCTGGACGCGAGCTGGCTGCTCCCCAGACTCCGATGGCATCATGCTCCACCCTGATGGACGTCCAGTCGCATCATGTGCCTTGGTGCAGCATTTGGCTCGAGTGTCTCACATAATAACACACTCTAGCAAAGGGGGGATAGCTGCAATGATTTCTGCCTCTTGGTTTGCCCCTTCCTCACATAGATAAGCCCCACCTTTGAAGATTACCTTGCTTATAGGGAGGACTCCTTTAGCTCAAGAATGCACCTGGGTTCGGTCTAAATAAAGACCCTCCCTATACCTCCCTAACTCCTCTCTTATCTGAACTTAGAAATGAGTTTGCGAGTTATGCTGTAATACATTCCTTGTGCGCCGAAGCGACAAACTATGTATGGGCCTTCCGCCCAAGGATTTCTGTATAAAAAATGTACTGCCCTTTGTTGGGGGTGCTCAGGATTCGATGATCCTAAAGGCCCGCAGCGCATTGTGTATCTGCTAAATAAAGAGCATCTGCTGTTTGCATCTGCAGCCTCCTCGTCTCAATCTTTACCCACGAAAATCCACATCAATAGGGAGCCAGATACAAGGACCAAATGGAGGGCAGGAGACACAGAACGAAAAAACCCAAAACTATGAGCAAGAGAATTCAAGCTATAACTAGGGAAGCCAGACTATATACTAGTGGTGGGACACCAGGGCAATTACCGGATTTACCGGATACCGGTTTTCAAAAAACCGGATTCCCGGATTAAATCCGGTATACCAGTACCGGATTTATTCCACTGTCCCCATTGAAATCAATGGAATAAAAAAATTCCTTCCCCCTCCCCCTCCCAGGCTGTGTCCGCATTTCCCTCCCCGAGTCCAGGCTGCGCGGGTGGAAGGGGGGACACCCCCCACCCACCCTGCCCAGCCTGGATTTAANGTCACAGACCTCCCCCTTCTTGGAGATGGGACTACCACAGGTAGCTGTTCTCTGCCCTGTCACATATATACCTGGTCCTGGGGATAGCTGTGGCAACAGTGGAGGCCAAAGCCACTTGCCTTGCATGCCTGTAGCCGGTCCACAATGGCACACACCAGGCCAAGGCCATCTCTCACAGACTGTGTGATTGAAGACATCCTTGTAGGTGACTGCTTTATTGTTTCTGGAGTTATTGGCCAAAACAGCTACTGCACATGCACAAATAACCAAAGTGAAGTTACTGAACATCCAGACAACCAAACTGACCCCCAAACCAAACCAGATAACCAACATATATACCTTAACTGTAAACAGCATGGGCAGCTTACAATTTAAAAACAAAGTATAACACACACACAAAAATAAAAAATCAAGTATAACAGATAAATATAGATAGATAGATCTTGCCTCATCCACCATCACCCCAAACCTCCCCTTGCTCATACCCCCTGTCCTCACCACTGTGACCTCTTCATAGAAATATGGTGCACTAGGCACTCCTGTGCTTATGTCCTGTGCCCTGGATTCCTAGAAAAATCAGAGCTACTAGTGTCTCATTGATGTATATTTTGTGTTGAGAAATTTAGTTCCACTAAATTTATAGTTGTCAGATGTCCTTATTGATACATGGGGGGAATATACCCACAAAGGCCTTACTGACATATTCTCTCACCCAGGGGTCTTACGCATTTAGCCACCCTGGGAATCCCTGGCTTACAGACTGGATGGGGGCAGAGAAGAGAGGGGGCCACCAGGGTAGGTGAAGTCTGGGTGATACTGAGACTGGGAAGTGCAGGAAACCAGGCTTACTTGAGTGGGAAGCAGGGCATAGCTGGGAAGAGGGCCCTGGCAGCCCCACCAGACCACTCTGCAGGTGGGTGGGGCCACCTACCGACAGTACCCAGTCGGGCCCACCATGCCCCAGTGACACTGCTCCATGGCAAATGTAAGACGGGGAAGCATTATGCCACCGCTTTGACACTTGCTGCCCACGACAGCCACTTGCTTCACGTATACAGTGAAGCCAATCCTGCTTTGATCTCTGTGCTAGAAGCCACCTGTCTTTGCCCATCCCTCCATTCCAAATCTACATCTTATCCATATTAATCAACAGGCCTAAAAACTGCAAAATCAGGTCCTCTGAGCAAGGGGAACAATTCCGTCTGCCTGCAATACCACCATTCCTGTGGTGAAAAACTGAAGTAGGAGACAGTGAGGAAAGAGTGAGACCCATCTCTTCCCCTCTCTGGCTTCCCTCAGCCTTGCTCACAGACTCTTTCATTTCTGGGATTCTTTCATTTCTCTTTCGGACTTTAAAGGAGAGATCACACATGGGAAAGGAAGGTCACAGGAACAGGAGGCTTGGGGCTATCAAGGGTGTGGGTGGGAAGCAGAAGGGGAAGGAATGAAATTGGTAAAGCAAGGTTGGGACACATATAGGAGCAGCAGAAGCATAAAGTTTCCATACTTCCTTTATACATTGTCAAGAACCTCAGTAAAGCACAAAGGATTCCTTTACAAAGGAATCAGCCTTGCAAGGCACACTGAGCTACTACAGTAACTTGCCAACTGTGTGTGATGATGATGCATGTACATTTTGTTTTTCTGCTGCCAAATTCCAAGATGAACACGTCATCAATCCCAGCTACTACAGCTCCATCACTTGCTTTGGTTAGGGTCAACCACTTTTTACCTCAGGGCAATTGGCCCCTTTTCAGAGTTCTATGAAATCAAGCTGAAGTTGCTTTTGGCTTGGTTTGTGTGGAGTCCTGCGGTTTGCATAGCTGTGTTGTATTCAGGAAGCTGCTCTTGCAGTCATGTCTGGCTTAACCAGGCATATTTTAAACTGTTGGCTGGTGCCAGTATCTCTCTTCTGTTACAGAGATGACAGAGAAGTCCCTTTGGAGTTATTTATTTGGATTTGTGGGTTGTTTAGAAGGATGAGAAAATGTGGTGGTGGCAAGGGGTTTGTATTTTTCAAAAATTCCTTCCTTCCTTCAGTAAATGTTGACAGATCTTTTACCACCTCCTTCAGATTACCAGCATCTACTAGGATTTTCATCACGGTTGCAAAAAAGATTATTTGAGTTACTTGCATATGTATCTTGCAGTCTCTCTGGCATTCCAGGTGTTGGTATTGACCTCCGCCTGGATCGGCAGGTGGAGGCGATGGCTAAAGCCGTCTTCCACCAGCTGTATCTGGTGCGGCGGCTGCACCCATACATCTCCAGACCCGACCTGGCCACTCTCATTCATGTCTTCGTTACCTCGAGGCTTGACTACTGCAACGCGCTCTACATCGGGCTTCCCTTGATATTGGTTCAGAGGCTGCAGCTGGTGCAAAATGCGGCAGCCCGTCTCCTTACGGGGATGGGTCGCCATGAGCACATTACACCAGTGTTCCGTTCTCTGCACTGGCTTCCTATAGCGTACTGAGCCAAGTTCAAGGTGCTAGTATTGGTATACAAAGCCCTATACTGTCTCTGCCCCTCTTATCTCGGGGACCGCCTCACCTTCCGTGACGGAGGACGGACCCTCCGATTCACTGGGGGCACCTATCTGGAGGTCCCCCATGTAAGGTGGGGGGCCACCATAGAGAGGGCGAGATACCGTGAGCATGAGGGGGCAGCATAAAAATGCCAATAAATAAATATAAAGCCCTACATAGTCTGAGCCCCACTTACCTGCGGGACCGCCTCACTCCCTGGATCGACCCCTGTGGTCGGCTGGGGGCACCCTCCTTGAGGTCCCCCAAGTTTCTCGGGTGGCAACCATGGGCAGGGCGTTCTCGGTGGCCGGTCCGTGGCTGTGGAACTCCCTCCCAGTGATGATCCATCTCGCCCCGGATCTCCCCTCCTTCGGACAATAATGTAAGACCTGGCTGTTCCACCAGGCCTTTATCAGGGGAGATGGGTGTGGGTGGGAGGGTTGGGGATGGGGTTATAGCTCCTTTTATCTGTGGTGTTAGATATAATCTCAGTTTTATTATGTTTTTATAATTGTATTTTTCTATTTTGTACACCACCCCAAGCTGCCTTTGTGCTGGAGGGTGTGGGATATTAAATCAATGTAATAAATAAATAAATGAATAAATAAAATTCCAGAGTGACTTCTTGTATTGCAGCAGATGCAGCAACAATACAGTAAAACTACTCCAGCCTCTGAGAAATGGTAAGGGAAAAGAAAACAGCTGGAAGTGAACAACCTTCTTGTTGTCTAAACTCTGCGCTTAGCCTCATACTTTTTAATCCAATGTCAGATACTGTTGATTTGTATCAATTGTGTATGTAACTGAAATGTCTATGGCTTCGATTTACAAGCCGCTTACTCTGGCCTCTCTCATGCCTGCTCTCAGGCTCTGTCTCTTGGGACTTCAAATGGCATTTTAATTTGTTGTAAAATAAGGGAAATAAGTCTTAATGTCACAGCTGTGGGGTCAGGAGCCAGGGGAGGGGGTAAGGGAAGGGCAGCTAGGAGGGAAGAGAGCTGAAGGGAATAGGGGAAGTCCCACAGATGGAATAGGAAACCTCTCAGCCGTTTCCTGCTACCAGGGGATGGAGGTCTCAGCACGGGAGCTGAGATGCCCAGACTCTGAGGGCTTACAACTCATCATTGAGTACACAAGGTAGGAGCAAGGATTCAGATGGTGAACAAGGACCACGGGGCAAGGAGTGAGAGTTTGGGATAGTGATGAAGAAAACCCCAATATTTCTGTTTGCCCTATAGTACCCTCTGCCATCTTAAACAATATTAAGAGCCTATAACCTGTAGTTACCCCGCCATGCTAGGAATGCTTGCTTCACTCTTAAAATTAAACAGGCTCGGCTTTTCCTCACATAGATAAGCCCCACCTTTGAAGATTACCTTGCTTATAGGGAGGACTCCTTTAGCTCAAGAATGCACCTGGGTTCGGTCTAAATAAAGACCCTCCCTATACCTCCCTAACTCCTCTCTTATCTGAACTTAGAAGTGAACTGTCTTTTCTCTAAATAATGAGTTTGCGAGTTATGCTGTAATACACTCCTTGTGCGCCAAAGCGACAAACTATGTATGGGCCTTCCACCCAAGGATTTCTGTATAAAAAATGTACTGCCCTTGTTGGGGGTGCTCAGGATTCGATGATCCTAAAGGCCCGCAGCGCGTTGTGTATCTGCTGAATAAAGAGCATCTGCTGTTTGCATCTGCAGCCTCCTCGTCTCAATCTTTACCCACGGAAATCCACATCAATTCTGGTGTCAAGAAGTGGGATTTGAGGAACACAGGAGTCCCTTGGAGATCCTGCGGTAAGTGCTGCATCTGTTTAGAAATCCCAGGGGGACGCCCCAGGGCTCCGGGTGTGCAGGTATCAGAACTAAGTTCTCCAGGCTGCCTCGGAGTTTGATTTGATTGCAATCCTGCTGCTGTACTAATTATAATGGGAACGGCAGAGTCCAAGGACTCACCGGGAGCTAGCCCAGTTAGCCCGGTGGGATACATGGCTCACCAGTATGGAAAATCAGCTGTAAAATGGGTTGAGAAATGGAATTTTTACACTCGGGATCAACCAGGGTTGCAGTTCCCCTTGACTGGCTCTTTTTGCATCCCAGTGCTGACTCATTTGAGACAGAATTTGGAAGCAAACCACCCAAAACAGATGGACGTTTGGTTTCTCTGGGACGACGAGGCGAATCGGCCAAGTGTCCAAAAGAGATTCTGTCCGCTGGCTGGGACAGACCCTGTCTCG
>QEPC01012592.1:3269618-3362432 GCA_003113815.1 Sphenodon punctatus | reverse complement strand
GGGGCCCCCCCCCCCCCCCCCCTGCCCAGCCTGGATTTAAACAAAAAAATTCCCCTAAGTGTCCCTTACTGCGGCTCCGGGCCGCCGCCGGCAACCCAGAGCCAGCCCACCAGCACCAGCGGCCGTCCCAGCAGCAGCCAGTAAGTATAAGTACCTGTACCGTATGATCCCTGGGGTGGGTGGGGTTTCACACACCCCACCCCAGGGATTACCCTACTTCCAAGTTCCCACCGGGATCGCCTACCTTCCTTGAGCTCCGGGTGGGGGCGGCGGTCCGGAGGCCTCAGCGCCAGCTATGCCTGCTGGCTTCAGACGCTAGTAGGCCTTCCGGGGAAACTCGGAAGTTCCCCGGAAGGCCTACTAGCGTCTGAACCCGGCAGCCACAGCCGGCGCTGAGGCTTCCGGACGGCCGCCGCCACCCGGAGCTCAAGTAAGGTAGGCGATCCCGGTGAGAACTTGATCCCTGGGGTGGAGGGGTGTTAAAACCCCACCCCCACCCCAGGGATCATACGGTACAGGTACTTATACTTACCGGCTGCTGCTGGGAAGGCCACTGGTGCTGGTGCGCTGGCTCTGGGTTGCCGGCGGCGGCCCGGAGCCGCAGTAGGGGACACTTAGGGGAAATTTTTTGTTTAAATCCAGGCTGGGCAGGGTGGGTGGGGGGTGTCCCCCCTTCCACCCATGCAGCCTGGACTCGGGGAGGGAAATGCG
This sequence comes from Sphenodon punctatus, assembly GCA_003113815.1. NCBI lineage: Eukaryota > Metazoa > Chordata > Lepidosauria > Sphenodontia > Sphenodontidae > Sphenodon > Sphenodon punctatus. Next base: position 3,361,721 of record QEPC01012592.1, on the reverse strand, counting down.
GGGGTTTTGTGGGGGGGTTTTGTAAAAAAATAATAATAATCCAGTACTGGGAATCCGGGAAACAGGCCGGATTACCGGGTTGAATCCGATAATGCCGGTACACCCAGTACCGGCATTATCGGATACCGGAAGATCCGGTAGTCCCACCCTGACTATATACAGAAGGAAGAGACAAGGAACAGGGAGTGAAAAGGAGAAGCAGGGACCAAAGGAGTCCAGGTTGAGTGCATGACTAGGAACAGGGTAACTAGGCAGGCACAACTATAGGAACAGGAGCAAGGAAGGCCTAGACTCTAAAGAGGGTGGGGAAACTAAAGCTATGATCAGGGAGCACAACTAGGCACTATGAACCAGGAGGAGAGAAATTGCAGCAAGGGAACAAGGGGAGACAAGACTATGAACAAGGGGGTGTGAGGAGACAAGGCTAAAAGCCAGGAAGTGCAAAGAGACAGTGCTATGAGCAGCAGAAGGGGAGGAGACAAAGCTACATGCATAGGCAAGGCTACAGAAGGAGGAAGGAAACCAGGACAACAGAGGAAGCTCTACTCAGAGAGACAATGCTACAGAAGGGGGAGGAAATACCATAGTAGGGAACCTGACTTCTCCAGATACCAGGCAGTGGCACAGGGGGAAAAGAGAGCCGCATTCAAGCCCCAAGGTCAGGGGTTGAATGTCCAGCCCTGATACTTAAATACTTCAGCAAGCAACTATTGCTGTTTTAAAAATTTAAAAATTGATGCAACTAACTTAAGATCTGTTTCTGCTCCAAGACCTTGTGCTATTCTTCTTATTCCCATACTCTAAGATACTGTTGTTTTACCATCTTCTGTAGTTAAAGTTGTCAGCTCTTTCATTTTTTGCCTCTTTTTCCAAGAGGTTTTCATGTCCAGAGCAACTGGCCTCAGGTTGACTTCTGGTACGCACACATGGTCCAGAATTCATATCTGCATGCATTTTGTGAACAAAAAACCATTCCCTTTTCAGCCTTTCACCTCTTAGAGGAGTTCAAATCCAAAAAAAGGTCTGATTACCTCCCATTAAAATCAGGTAAAAGACTTATGTCTGAGTTGAAACATGGAACGGTATCATTAGTGATCAAAATTATCCAACATCCTGATAAAATCATAGAATTAAGAGATCTCAAGAGTGATCTAGACTAATCCCCTGTTCCACGGCAAGATATTCTCCACCCACAGCATTGCAGGCAGATGCTTGTCCAGCTGGATTTTGAAAACCTCCAAGGAGGGAGATTCTGCAGCCTCCCTGGGAAACCTATTCCATTGCCCAACAGTTCTTACAGTTTGTAAGTTTTCCCCTAATATTTAAAAGAAATCTACATTCCTGCAGTTTAAGCCTATTCCCATTACATGGACATTCAGTGGCCTGTGGAAGAGTGAATTTGAAGGTGATGTCCGCAACAGATGGCACTAAGAAGCCATCTTTGTAGCTGTCTTAGTGGACAGGACAAGTGTTTAGTGGGCAAAGAAGCTGAACTGGTACTCTGCATCTGCTGAGTATATTTATTTATTTAAATTTATCTGCAGCACTTCTCAGAGGCTCAGAGCAGCTCTCAAACCATAAAATCATTTAAAACTAATACCAAAAAAATCCTTTAAAAACCCCAAACATCCCACAACCCCCCACAGAATCCATCCAGTACCATATCTCCATTTTCCACACCCAGTCCCCAGCCCCCTCTCTCACCCTTGCTCCAAAACCACCCCAATCATCTATCCCTGCCTGCCAAATGTCTTTTCAAACAACAAAAAATCTTACGCCACCTCCAAAAGACAGTCAGGCTCAAACAAACCTCCAGGAGAAGGGAATTCCATAACGGGGCAGCAACTAAGAATGCCTCCCTGTGAGCTCTTGTTGTACGGAACAAGGCTAATGGATGGTACCCACAAGGAGGTGCTCCTGGCCGATAGCAGGTGCCACAATGGGGCATGAAAGGACAGACAGTCTTTCAGATATTTGGGGCCCAGACCGTTTAGGGAAAACCAGCACCTTGTATTGTGCCCAGAAAGCTGTGGGGAGACACTACAGACTTCAGAGCACCAGTGTAATGTGTTCCCAGTTCCTTGTCCCCAAAAGGAGGTGAGCTGACGCATTTTGCACCACCTGCAACTTCTGAACAGTTATCAAGGGCAGTCCCACATAGAGTGCACTGAAATAATCTAGCCTCAAAGTGATAAAAGCATGAATGACGGTGGCCAAATCCAAATCAGAAAGAAAAGGCCACGGCTTTCTCACCAGATGAAGTTGATAAAAAACGCTCATGGCCACCACCTTAACCTGATGATCCAGGCACAGCAAAGGGTCCAGAAGTACTCCAAGGCTGCAAACCTGATTGACCAGAGGACAGACCCCATCAATAACAGGAATCCCAATCCTCTCCTGGTCACAAGGATGGCCATCATCAGCTCAGTCTCATCTAGATTCAGCCTCAATCAGCACATTCTCATGCAGTTCCCAACAGCAGCCAGGCATCAGGTGAGCACCAAGACTGCCGAGCCTAGGTCAGATGAAAAAGAGAGATGGAGCTGGGTGTCGTCAGCATATTGATGACACTTCACCCCAAACCTCTGAATGCCTTCACCCAACGGCCTTATATACACATTGAACAAGAAGGGAGACAGAATAGTACCCTGCGGGACCCCACAGAAGAAGTCCTGAGAGGGCGTCGAGCAATCACCCATCACCACTCCCTTGGATCTCCCCAACAAGAAGAAGTGGAACTACTCAAGCGCAGTCCTGTGAACCCCTGCCAGGGCCTGCAGTCGAGTCAACACCTCGTGATCAACTGTATCAAAGGATAGGTCTGACAAGATCAACAGGGTAGAATTCACCCTGTCAATCTCCAGGTACAGGTCATCAGCCAAGGCCACAAGCGCAGTCTCCATACCATACCCAGAATGAAAGCCTGATTGAAATGGTTCCAGGAATCCGGCAACATCAAGATGAGCCTGGAGCTGTCGGGCAACCATCCATTCAGTAGTCTTACCTGAAAAGAGAAGGTTAGAGACAGGCCAGTAACTGGCCTGGGGAGTCAGCATCCAAAGATAGCTTCTTAAGCAAAGGCTGGACCACTGCCGTTTTTAGAACGTCTCACACCCCACCTTCCCAAAGGGAGTCATTGACAACCCCAGCCAGCAACTACCCTAACATCCCCCGTCTGGCTTTCATCAGCCAGGATAGGCAAGGATTGAATTCCTAACTGATTGCCTCACACCCCAAGCACCTCCCCTGCATCACTGGGTGATACCAATTGAAATTGATCCAAATAAACAGGACACGACTGAGCTTCCACAAACTCTGATTCTGCAGATAAAATGGCAGCACCCAAGTCGTGGTGAATACAAGCTATTCTGTCTGCAAAGTAGTTAATAAAAATGTCACAGCGGGCATTCTTTTATTTATTAATTTTGTTATATTTATATGCTGTTCCCTCATGCCAACGGCATCTCGGGGCAGCTTCCAATAAACACTAAAAACACTTTAAAAGCACCTTTTTAAATTACAATAATACAACAAATTTAAAAAAACCCTTTAGATGAGACTCCATTTCTGGGCAAAGGCATACTGGATTAACCAGGCCCCTCACCATCCAGAACAGCTCCACGGGACGAGACTTTGAAGACGCTATGATAGTGGAGAAGAAAACTTTCTTCACCGCTATCATAGCCATGGCATAGTTCTTTGAAAATGATCTATGCAGTCAGTAGGCTTCAGCATAAGTCGAGTGCCACCTGCGCTCTAACCACCTACCCTCCTGCTTCAGCTTCCTTGGGTCCTCTGTATACCAGAGGGACCTGTGCCACTGCAGTGGTGGAAGTGGATGCCTATATGCAACTGTGTTGATGGCCATGGTCAAGATGCCACTCCATAAGGCGACCAGGTCATTGACAGAGTAGCTGCTAACATCAGAAGGTAAATCCCCCCAGAGAATTCTGGAAACCAACCGGATCCATTAACCTACAGGTGCAGACCAACCTAACTGGTCTACCAATATGACGAGGGCATAGGAGAGCCAGGATCTGGGCTTTCAGAAGGTAGTGACCTGACCATGTCAATGCTATTGTAACAACACCCCTGATAATTGGAACCCCTGTTTCCAGGCTGGTGCAAAACACCAAATCCAGTGTGTGCCCTGCCTCATGTGTTGTGCAAGATATTATTTGGGATAGGCCCATGGTTATCATGGTGGCCATGAATTCCTGCTCTGTCTCTGAAAGGCCAGTCTCAGCGTGTATGTTGAAATCAACCAAGACAATAAGTCGAGGTGATCTCAACACCAGCAGTCAGGGAGTCAGCTGTGCAGCACAGTGGTTGGTACACCAAGAGGATCCCAAATCTATCCCCAGCCAAATCCAACACAAGGTGGGGACACTCCATATCAGATGAGTTAGGCACCAGCTACCTCCAAAAAGCTAAGTTGTCTTTTACAGACCACAACCACTCTGCCCTTGCCCCCCGAGCCTCGGCTGATGCTGCACCGAGTACCCAGATGTCACAATCTGTGACAATACTGGCCCAGATGCCTCGTCCAGCCAGGTCTCCGTAATGCATACTAGGTCGGCCGCCTCATCTTGAATCAGATCGTGGATGATAGATGTTTTATTTTATTTGCCACCAACCTCACATTAAACAGCATGTGTCAGATCAGGCCTCAACCCCCTAAGTATCCCAAGATGGGGGGGGGGGAGGAATGGGACACGGGAACTGACACCAGTTGTCTCTCTTTATAGCCCCGATAATCTATCTTCCACCACCACCATACTTACCCATGCCCAACACAACCCCAATAGCTGCCCCTCTCTCCTCCTTCCTCAGAAAGGCACTTAGTCAAGGATCATGGAGAACGTTGGCAGAGCAATTCCTTTTAGGAGAAACCTGAGGCTCCCAGAGGCAAGGGGAGGCTAGAGGGCTTGCCTGTTTCTCTCACACACTGAGCCATCAGTGACAGCTTGCCCTTCCTATGCTAGCTGCTTGGTGGGATAGGCCAGGTGGAATTGAGGGTTTGCAAGCTCCATGTACTTCAGGAGTCAAGCGGGAGCTTCACCACTTCTTATATGGCTCCAGGTGGTGGCTGCAGTAATTCCTGTGGCGGAGGCTCCTCCCCCTTCTGTACCCTGACCATAACCCTGGTCCCAGCTCTGCCTCTGTTCTAGTCCCTGGAGAGGGTGCTCACTGTTTTGGAGGGCTGGGGGTAGTAGGGTGGATTTGGTCACCCACAGGTAGAAGGGGTGGTGTTGGATTACAAACCTGCTGATTCCTTCTAATCCTGGACTCCATAACTCATTCAGTCCCGAAAAGCACAAAACTCGGGTCATTCACAGATTTGCTTTTAGAAGCATCTGAAAATTTAAAACAATTTTTTTTTCAAGTGTTCGAACCATTTGGTGTTTTTTTAAAAAAAATTGCTGTGACAGGACAATGGAATCCTCCTTTTACCTTCCCTGGGAACAGGTGTTGGAGTAATCACAGGCTAATCGTTTTACCAAGACAGACATGGCAGATTTTAAACTCCACCTTCAATGTGCAGGTGGTGGGACAAAGCCAGGCTCTGGGACAGCCAGGTCCTGAGGGAAGGAATCCTTGTAGCATCTTACCCTCAAAAATAGCCCAAGGAGAGCTGTGCTTTGAATAAAAGTTTAAGCTCAGGGGTATGTATTTTTGGAACATTGCCACTTTTTTGGTTAATAAAATCAAACCCAAGAAAGGGGTGGCTTTTTGCTTTTTTTACCCCCACTTTGTAACGGGGTAGGTAGCTTGTGGCTAAATGGGGATTCTACCTGTTTGTAGTCACAGCCAACCAACAAACCGGAAATAGCCCAGGCAATTATTCCAGAAAAGTGCTTGATTTCTTCTTTACTATCCCCTCTCCCCACTGTCCAAACAGCAGTGTTCCTGAGAGATTTTAGCCTTGTTGATGCACCCCAATGAAACACAGAGACTTAAGTTGGTTTAAAGCTGGCCACACTCTTTATTCAAATCTTCAGTTTAAAGGCCGGTGAGGTAATTGCATTATGCAATTTGGGTTCAGTATGCCATCTCACTAATATAACTTGTTAACTGAAGTACTGCCTGGATGTGCCCTCCATTGACAGTATCCTAATTAACCAACATCCCCTCCTTCGACAGGGCAAGGCCGAAGGGGGGGATAGCCCAACTATGGGCGCGAGTAAGGAGTGAAGCGTCCACCTGGTCCGAAGACAGCGCATGTCCCTGCAGACCCTGTTAAGACACCACTCCCGAGGAGCTTGATCACAGTGCATGCTGTGCCCTGCATTATACCGTGTATCATCTCCCCATCTCTTAAGGAGATGACTCGTAACTTGTTAACCTACCTATTAAACCTATAAAGGCATACTGGACCCCTGCCACTAAGGGGTGATCAATCCTGAACCACCCCGACCTCCACCGCCTAAACATCCAATAGTCTTTCCAGATGAGCAGCAACCGCTGCTAAATACACATAGTTACCCAACTTGGAGAGATGAACGCCATCTTCCCTATATAACTCAGGTTTGGTATGAACTGTTCCTATGTGCCTAATGTTTGAACCACCTATTCCAGTGAGCCATTTAAATACTTCTCGGTTAATGTTCTTTCTGGCCTTGTCAACCCTACCAGGCTTCACAGCTCTATCCTATCTTATCCTGGGTACCCAATCTGACCAAAGTAAACGAGAACCCCTAAACCATTCCTTAACCCTTAACAAATCTTCTTTTATATTTATAATTAAATTAACTCCCTTCCTTTCGGTGAGGTCATTTTCACCTAGGTGGACCACCATTATTCCCGGTGGAGGAAGATGTCCCATTCCTCTAAGAGTTGGCAGGAGCTGCCACCAGCGTAGTCCACTCCTGCCCACCCATCTTATGTGTGCTTTCTCAGCAAGGACTAAGTGTGAACCCCATGTGAATGTTGCCGCTGCAGTACTTGCCCACCATACTAGGCTGTGGCTGATGATCCAGACCTCCACTTGAGCAGCCCTGGTGGCCCTGGGTCCTAACAAAAAACAAACAAATTACAGTTAGTAATGGTAAGGCCGGACATATTTCTTATACGTCTTCAATCGCCATCTCCCCATGGCCTTAATTGCCGATTCGGGCAACCCGGCTGCTGCTGCCATTGTGGCTGCTCCGATCCGAAAAGAGTGGGACCCAAATTCATGCGCAGGGAGCCCAATCTTCTTTAACGCTGTGCACAGAATTGCTGTAACCTGGTAGCTTGTGACTACTGCACTGTTCTCGTGAACGAATAATTCCCCAGAACCCTCTGTTCGTATTGCCATGTATCGCTGCATCTGTGAAACTGGGCATATTGTTTCCGGTCCCACCACCCCGATAAAGTTCCACCTTATGACCTAGTCCTTTCTGTTCTGTCTTTGACTGCCGGAGTCGTAATGTTACCTTAGGTGTTATGCCCTCCAAGTCAGCAAGCAGCAGGGCAGTATAGGAGCGATTCCGAGCAGATCGGCACACCACTTCACTTACTCTGAATCCTCCGAAGTACATGGTGACATATACTGTCTTAAAAAGTTGCACCTCGTAATTGTCGTAACAGGCCTCACCTAGAGCCGTTACCACCCTAATAAGTAGGGGTGAAGGTATTGGGGTTCGTAGTCTACGCTCAGCAGTATGGGCCCTTGCCCATGCTTCAAGTATATGTTTTAAGTAAAACCCCGTATCGGGGGAGGGGAAACCCTTCAACCTGGTGACAAAGGTGATGGCAGCAATTTTTCCTGTTATAGTGCTTACAGCCAAGCCACACTTGTGAAAGCTTAAAGCAAATTGGAGAACCTCCGGTTCACTGATGGGAAACCCCGTCCTCCACCCTCTGTTTGCCCTAAATTCCTGGAAGTCCCGAAAAGCCCTACCATATGCAGCCTGTGTTCGAGGGGCCAGTGCCCCTTGCACGGTGGACTGCACCTCTAACTCCCAAGGTGCCAAATCCCAGCCAGCAACGGATTATTATTATTATTATTATTAACAAACATTTATATAGCGCCAGCAGCGTACCTGGCACTTTACAAAGTAATAAAATAGACAGGGTCCCTGCCCCTAGGGCTTACAATCTGAGAGACAGGAGCTGGGGGAGAGACTTAGGAAGGGGAACAGAGGGAGAGACAAGGGGTCTAACATTCATGAAGATGCGAGGTCTCAAGTGCACGTACTTGGCTTGGTTACGATGAGAATGACAGCAGGCAGGTCCATGTTGCAAGGATAAGGGTAAACCGATCGTAGGTATAGGAATAGTGGCTCAGCAGGATAAAGAGTCAGACAGAGCAGAGCGAAAGAGGTGAGTTTTAAGGAGAGATTTGAAGGTATGAAGGGAGGGGGCAAGGCGGATGTGGACAGGGAGGGAGTTCCAGGCATGGGGGGCAGCAAGTGAGAAGGGACGAAGGCGCTTAGGGGAGCAGGGAAGGCGTGGAAGGGTGAGAGAAGGGACAGAGGAGGAGCGAAGTGCACGGGCTGGAGTATGGAGGGCGATAAGTGCAGAGAGGTAGGGGGGAGCAAGGTTGTGAAGAGCTTTATAGGTGAAGACTAGGAGCTTGTGCAGGATTCGTTCAGGAAGGGGAAGCCAGTGAAGCGAAGAGAGGAGGGGCTGCACATGGTCGAAGCGACTGGCGAGGTAGATGACCCTGGCAGCAGAGTTTTGGACAGAGATGAGGGGAGAAAGGTGAGACCGGGGAAGGCCAGTGAGAAGGAGGTTACAGTAATCGAGGCGAGAGATGACCAGAGCATGAACAAGAGTTTTGGCAGACGAGACAGAGAGAAAAGGGCGAATCTTAGCAATGTTATGGAGGGAGAAGCGACAGGATTTAGCAACAGAGTCAATGTAGGGTTTAAAAGAAAGGGCTGAGTCAAAGATGAAGCCTAGGCTACGGGCTTGGGGGACAGGCAGGATGGTGACTCCATCAATAGTTATTGACAGTGAGGAAGGAGAGGAAGGATGAGGGGGGAAGATAAGGAGTTCAGTTTTAGCCATGTTGAGTTTGAGTTGACGTTGAGACATCCAGGTAGAGATGTCAGAGAGACAGTTGATGAGACGAGCTTGAACAGAGGGAGAGAGAGAAGGAGTAGAGAGATAGAGTTGAGTGTCATCAGCATAGAGGTGGTATTGGAAGCCATGGGAGGCAATGAGTTTGCCTAAGGATGAGGTATAGATCGAGAAGAGGAGAGGGCCAAGAACAGAGCCTTGAGGAACACCAACTGAGAGGGGGAAGGAGGAGGAGGCGGAGTTGGAGAGAGACACATTAAAGGAGCGGTCAGAGAGGTAGGAGGAGAACCAGTTATGGACAGAGCCACAAAAGCCAAGGGAGTGAAGGGAATCCAGCAAGAGTGAGTGGTCAACAGTATCGAAGGCAGCAGAGAGATCAAGGAGGACAAGAATGGAATAGAGACGTTTAGATTTAGCCACCAGAAGATCGTTGGTGATCTTAGCGAGAGCAGTTTCAGTAGAATGAAGGGGGCGGAAGCCAGATTGGAGGGGGTCAAGGGAGGAGTTGGAGGATAGGAAGTCAAGGCAGCGGGAGTAGACAACACGTTCAAGCAGCTTGGAAGCAAAAGGAAGGAGTGAGACAGGACGATAGCTAGAAGGGTCAGAGGGGTCAAGAGTGGACTTTTTGAGAATAGGAGAGACTGTGGCATGTTTGAAGGCAGAAGGGAAAGAGCCAGTAGAGAGGGAGAGGTTGATGATGTGCAGGAAGGAAGGGGCGACAGTGGGAGTAATGGAGGTGAGGAGGCGGGAAGGAATGGGATCAAGGGGGCAAGTGGAAGGGTTGGAGGAGGAGAGCAGAGAGGAGATTTCCTTAAGGGAGGCAGGGGAGAAGGAGGACATGAGAGAAGGAGGGGGAGGAGGGAGAGGGGTGGGAGTGGGAAGAGAGGAGTGGGAAGCGATGTCGAGGCGGATCTTGTCTATCTTGGAGGTGAAGAAGGAGGCAAGATCCTGAGCAGAAAGGGAAGAAGGAGGGGGAGGACAGGGAGGCTTGAGGAGGGAGTCAAAGGTAGAGAACAGGCGGCGAGGGTCCCGAGAACAGGACTCAATGCGGGAGGCATAGTAGTGTTGTCTAGCAAGGGAGATAGCAGAAGTAAGGGTGGAGAGACAGAATTTGAAGTGAAGGAAGTCAGCGTGAGAATGGGATTTGCGCCAGAGTCGTTCAGCAGCACGAGTGCAAGAACGGAGGTGGCGGATACTAGGGGTGAGCCAAGGACGGGGGTTGTGGGAGAAGGCAGGGCGGGAAGAGAGAGGGGCATGGGAGTCAAGTGTGGAGGAGAGAGAGGCGTTGAGAGCAGAGACAGCGGAGTCAGGGGAGGAGGAAGAGAAGACTGTAGGAAGAAGGGGAGAGAGAGAGGAGGCAAAGTCCAGGGGATCAATAGCTTGAAGGTCACGGAAGGGGCGTAGAGAAGGGGAAGAGGAGGGGGGACAGTGGGAAATGTTGAAAGAGGCAAGGAAGTGGTCTGATATAGGATGAGGATCGAAGGAGAGATCAGCGACAGAGCAGTTTCTAGAGAGGACAAGATCAAGAGAATGGCCATTAGTATGGGTGGGGGAGTTGGTCCAAAGGTGGAGGTTGAAGGAGGAGGCTAGGGAGAGGAAGCGAGAGACTGAGGGCTGAGATGGGTCATCAACATGAATGTTGAAGTCACCAAGGATGAGAGTGGGGATATCAACAGAGAGGAAGAAAGTGAGCCAGGACTCAAAGTCAGAAAGAAAGGAAGAGAGAGGACCAGGGGGACGGTAGATGACAGCAACACGTAGATGGAGGGGGGAGTAGAGGCGCACGGAGTGAGCCTCAAAGGTATGGAAGGAGAGAGAGGGGGGAGGAGAAATTGGTTGGAACTGACAGGATTTAGCAAGAAGGAGGCCCACCCCACCACCCCGTCCTTCAGGGCGGGGTTGGTGAGAGAAGGAGAGACCCCCACAGGAGAGGGTAGCAGGCGTGACAGAGTCCGAGGGAGTGATCCAAGTTTCAGTAAGGGCAAGGAGCTGGAGGGAGCGAGAGAGGAAAAGATCATGGATATAGGGAGCTTTACTGATAGATGAGCGACAGTTCCAGAGGGAGCAGAAAAATGGTAGTTGATGAGGGGGGAGGCAAGGAATAGGGATAAGATTGGGAGAAGGGGAGCGTCGTGGTAGGCTAGAGACAGGAGGAATAGGGATAAGATTGGGAGAAGGGGAGCATCGAGGAAGGCTAGAGACAGGAGTGGAAGGGGAGCAATGAGAGAAAGTAGCCAAGGGAGCAAAGGATGTATGGGGGAGGTTAGAGAGTGGTGATCGGTTGGGGGGAGGAAGAAGCTGGGAGGAGAAAAGTAGAGGAAGAAAAAGATGGACAGGAAGAGGAGAAGGAGAGGAGGGAAAGAAAAGGTGAGAAAATAGGGCAGACATGTTAGTGAGTAAGATAGGAGGGGGAACTACAGTAGAAGTACGGATCCGGGTCCGTCCATGCCTCTGGCGCCAGCTCCCGAAAGTGGTCCATCTGGAATCGAGAAAGGGCATCTGCTATGCCATTATTGATTCCAGGGACGGGACGGGCAATGAATAGAATGTTATTCTTCAGACAAGCCAACACCAAAGCCCGAACCAAGACCATGACCCTCTGGGACCGGGAAGAAAGGGAGTTCATGGCATGCACTACGGCGGAGTTATCACACCAGAATACTACAGTGTGATTGGTGAATGACCTTGACCAAAGGAGTACTGCAATGACTGGGGAATAGTTCCAAAAATGTGAGGTCCCTCGTGACCCCAGTCACGTGCCAATCAGCCAGCCAAGGGGCCGCACACCAGTGCCGTCTGAAATATACCCCAAAGCCTGCCCTTCCCAAAGCATCCAAATGAACCTGTAGGTCAGCTTGTAGAAGCCATCGCTCCCTCCAGAAGCTAACCCCGTTAAAACTTTGAAGAAACGCCATCCAAACCCTCAGGTCTTGACACATTTCAGTAGTGACCCTGATCCGGAAATGAGGAGGCAACTCCCCTTTCAATTTTTCGTACAACCTGGATAGGAACGCCCTTCCGGGGGCAACAAACCAGCAGGCAAAATTCAAGCTCCTTATAAAGGTTTGCAAGGCGTGGACGGTGATCTTCCGGGCTGCCAAACACTCATTGATCTTATTCCGAATACCCACTAACTTCTCTTCTGGTAATCTGGATGACATTGCTACTGTGTCTAATTCAATGCCTAAATATGTGAGTCTCGTCGCTGGCCCTTCGTTTTTTTCTGGAGCAAGTGGGACACTGAGTTTGCCTGTTACCTCCTGGTTAACCGCAAGGTTATTCCGCACTCCTCTGTCCCTGGGTGACCAATTATCAAAAAATCATCTAGATATTTCGTTACTGCTCCTCCCATGAGCTTCCGTACAAAAAACCACTCAATTAAGGTACTGAATCGTTCAAACACAGAACAAGAAATTGCACAACCCATTGGCATAGCCCAGTCGTAATAATACTGACCATGGAACTGAAAACTAGGTAGATGGAAACTACTGGGGTGCACTGACAGTAACCGAAATGCGGATTTTACATCGCATTTTGCCAGGAATGGCTCCTTTCCTGCAGCCCTCACTTTTTTTACTGCATCGTCAAAGGACGCATATTTAATGGTTGACAGCTCCTTAGGTATAGCATCGTTGACCGAGGTTAGGGCTGTAGCGGAATATCGCAGTGGTAGCTATTTCCGGCAGAAACGGTGTTTCCGCAATTAGTGGAACGGCATGGCAGAGGCTTTCATTCCGCTAGTTTCATTCCGCGGTTCCGCTTATTTAATTCCACTACTTAGTGGAATCGTGGAAACATGACATTTTCGCTACTTCCGCAATTCCGCCAGCGCCACAAAATAGCGGAATAGCGGTTTTCTGCAATTTTTCTGCAATTCCGCGATTTGCAGAATTCCGGCAGAATTAGCGGAATGTCCGCAGAAAAGTCACGGTGTGGCGCGGGCAATTCCGAAATGGTGGAACGGAATCACGGCGAGGTAACAGCTGCTGCCGCATCAGCCCTAACCGAGGTACCCCGAGGGTGGGACAAGTGGTGTATTAACCGGAATTTGGCTTTTGCCTTCTTGGGGACGATACCTAGTGGGGACACAACAATGTTTCGCAGAGGAGGAGTCGGGAAGGGGCCGGCAACTCTGCCTTCAGCTACCTCTTTCGTAATCTTTTCTTCCACTATCTCTTCCATACCCACTATTGATTTAAGGTTCCTTACATTCGTCTGCTGGATAACTGGGCCCGCTGGTATAACAAAACCTTGCCTAAAACCCCGAACTATGTATTTAACTTCAGCCCTATTTGAGTGTACCCCCAGTGCTCTCTCTAACTGCTCAACTTTAACTGGAGTCAGACACTTTTGGGGTATGTGATGCAGCCTGAGAACCAGGGCCCCCTTTGCCGGCCCCACTTCCTTGCCCATTTCCCCCTCTTACTCCCTTCTGCCTTGGTTGAAAGCAGTTAATTGCCGGGTTCGAACACCTGTGTCGGAATTTGCATGGTTGGCGGTTGCACCGGCCAACCTTGTTGAATTCCCAACAGAGGCCTGGGCCACTCTGCCCGCCCCTTCGACTGTCACCTCGAAAGGAGTCATGCCCCCAGGCCACCCCACCCCGGACCAGGGGATGGCCATTATCTGCCCTAGGGGCCCTAGTGACATCCACCATGCATTCTAACCACAAATCCGGAGCGTGTACGTCCCAACAGAGGCCGGTTGTGGTGGCTGCCCTGTGACAGAATGGCTCGTCGTAACGCAACCATGCTCCAACCGGCCCTGTTCCATACGCACGCCGGATGATGTCCGCGTACTTATGGAGTTCGAGTCCTTGACTAGGGTCAGCCGGAGTATGACTCCCATATACACGGCAAATGCTGACGTCCAGTTCGCCCAATTTCTGTCGGCTTTAGGGCGCTTGAATTTTTCTTTCTACTTTCCCTTCTCTGGTTCTGAGTGATCAATGATCAGATCGCTGAACAAGAGGGCATAGATATCCACGTATTCCCCTTTTAGAATCTTTTCTTTCACTGAGGGCAATAAATGCGCACCAAAGGATGCCACCACGCTGGGTATGGCACCGCCTGATGGTAGGGGAGGGCGGCTCGCTGTTTGTTCTGTGACCACCCCACTACCTCCAGCGGGTTTTTCTAAGGGCTCTCCAGGCACCACCCCTACGTTTCTTTCCGATATTACCCCTATAGTGCCCGTTTCAGTCCTAGTTGCACCCGCTGAGGCCCTCGCCGGTCCATGCGACGGGATCCCTCCTACGGCCTCTGCCCCCTTTGTCCCCCCTAAGGGGTCCTGCCCAATCTGCATATATCCAGTTGTACCCTCTGGCGGAGCTACTACCGGGGACATCCATACCCACCTTCCATTCTATCTCACCAACTGAGGTGCGGCGGTCGGGGACAATGGCACCGCCCCGGCACTAGCGACCCAACGGCTCGTTCACCTACCGGGTTCTGATTGGCTGTCCCCAGACACTCACCCTGCACTGCTGGTAACTCGTCTGCCCCTGTATTGGTCCTTTGTCCCCCTACAGACTCCCCAATGTTTGCTTCCCCCTCACCCTGGGAGCCCGGCTCACCTTGTACCCCCTCCATGCGAGATATCAGGGGTTGCGTGATGGGCATCATCCCAGCCGGGGTCTCTCCCCTCACAGCTCCTGTTCTATGGCACGAATCCTCCTCCATATGGCTTCATCGCTAATTTGGTCCTCTTGCCCTGCTGTCTCGATTCTCCGTCTGCTCATAGGGGGTGCTCCGTCCCCCTGTGGCGACCTGGGGGAGGGAAGGGTGACAAACCCGCCCCCCGAGGCACCCTGGGCTGGTGGCAGGTCCAGGTGCCCTGTAGAATGCCAGGGTGGGGACCGCTGCTGGTACTGTGCCAAGCCTGGCACCCCATACGCCTCAACTAGCCCCCCTGGCTGGGCCATGTTTGGGAAATGGATGGCTGAGCCCCCAGGGTATTAGATCAGGGGTCCCACAGCTCCCAGATGTCTACCCTCTTGAGCCTCTCGGGCCTCTTGCTCGCTTTTTTGTGCCTCCAGCGCTTCACCTCGTGGGATCAGCTGTTGCCCTTCTTGTCCCGAGGGGCGGTGCGCCCGTGGCTCGTACCCCATGAGGGCCCCATCCCTGTAACGGGCAGGAGGTGCCGCCATCCTCTTTCTCCTTCTGGGTTCTCCTGCCAGTCCGCCCCCACTCCCAGGGGCAGGCCTGGATCCCTCCTCGTTACTGCTCTGATTGAGCAAGAATGTCCCTCCCCCGGGGCCTGTTTCAAGCACCCTCACTCCACTACTGCCTTCCGTGGGACTCACTTCCCCGGGGGGTTGGCTCCGGACCCTCAACAGGGCCTCGCATTCTCGGAGCCGCTCTAGCATGGTGGCCTGAGTTGGGGGGGATCTCACCGCCGCCTATGCCCTGAGCCTCCTGGGGGCTTTCTTCTGTCCCTTCACACGTTTGCCGCGCCGCTCCATCCCTCTCCTTCCCCCCCCCCCGCTATTCTTCTTCTTTGTGCGCCCCATCCTTTGCGCAGGCCAAGAGTGCAGGAGGAATTCACGTTGCTGCTGACTCTTCGGCCTATGAGATGAGACTGCCGCTCCACGCAGCTCTCCAGAGATCCACCCCTTCTAACAGGGGCGGGCTCTCCTGGTCCAACGAGGCACGCGTGCACTGCCTCGCTTGCAGGATGGTTGTCTGGCAACCACACCAAAGGGAGGGAGCTTTCTATCAAGCCTTTTCCCCGGCCAAGTCCTTCTCTGCGTCTCCCTCCCGATTGGGGGGGGGGCACAACAAACGCCCCATCTCCGCCATGTTGGCGGTGAAGGGGACTTTGATGTGATGCATATATAAGCAGCTACTGGATCAGTACATGGTATGCAACAGAGCCACAAGTAAGAGCTACCAACTGTTTTCCCAGGACAGTCCTGTTTTGTGGTGGGCTTTCCTGGCAGCAGGGGGCGGGGTGTCTGTGCCAGGAGAAACCCTTTCAGGGTCTGTGAGTGCACCAACCCCCCTAAGGTTTCGCTGGGAGGGGCCCCACTAGTAATAGTTCATTGGTATTAAACTGTACAATTCCCCACCCCCAAGTTATTACATTTTCTGGATGAAGGTTTTTGGAAAATCAGCAGCTCCAATTGCAGGAGGTATTTGGTGAGTGACCAGTGAGCAAAGGAGTCTGTTTACGTGGCTTATCTGCATATCATCTCATAAAGAATTGTTGTTATTTTAGGTCCCATAGGTACTACTGTCTGTCTTTCAAAATGAATGCATCTCCCAAAGCAGGTACTTGAGATGTAGACATCTTGATCTACTGGAAAAATAATAAGACTTTGGCTTTCAGTACGTTCTGTCGCAAATTAAGGACAGAAGATTGGCCTCTACTGAATTTTCCTGGCTTCTGTTGGCTTGTGTCACAATCTTTACTTAAACATAGGGCAAGTCGCTTGTTCGATTGGTTCTTTTGGCTAGTAATTTTTAAAAGGCTGAGGGGTGGGTGTGTGTGTGTGTGTAATGCAGGAAGAGTCCAAATGAACACCATATGAGGGGAAACAGACTGATGAAAATTAGACCTATTTGCTACCAAAGGAAGTAATCATTCTATGTGTATTAAATTACAGTTTCTAGCAGAGAATGCATGTTGTTATGCAAGCTTCTAGAAGAAAAATAGAAATTGAACTGCCTGGAATAAGATTGGGGGGATGAAAGACAGGCATTTGCGTTGGGCCGAGATTCTGTTTCACGATTATTTAAATAAATTATAAAGCACTTAAGCATGTACAGTGAGCTAGCTGCTCTGATTGGCTAAACACAGAAACTTCTTCATCAGATGCTCTCTACCAGAAAAGAGATTTCCGTTAATGGCTCTAGCAGGGAAAGAGCATCATGGCCCTTTTACTCTTCATAAATGTAAATCATTATTTTTTAAAGTTACTTCTAGGATTTCCTCATAATAAATGTATTGAGCCTCTTAGAGATTTGACTCAATTAGAATTACAGGCTGAATCATTCATAGTTGAGACATCACAAGTGAACCACCATTCTTCTTTACTTAGCAGACCACGAACCTCTTGTCTGCACTGCTTGTTAGATAACACTGTTTCCAGCAGAGATGTACTATACGCTTGGAGTAAAGTAATAGGTACATGGTAGTTCTTCAAAGAGGAGACGGAATTAGTTAGTCCAGAAAGAGGTTTCTCTTTTGGCAGGATAAACAGATGTGCAAGCAGACTTGTTCTGAGCATTCACCTTTCCATTTGATTATTTCAAACCTTGCGGATTAAAGACGAACCATAAAGGCTGTGACTCAGGCAGACACACTTAAAACATGGGTTTGACTTACAGGGATGCTTTCCACCCAGCCCCATATTCAGCACTACTTTAGTATTTCATTTAAACAAAGAAGGGCTTTAAGCAGGAAGACTCCCTCTTCAGTTAATGGCTCCAGCCCCCTGTGTTCTTGTTGAATTATTGTTTTAAAGCAATGGAGAAATTGTAGCCTTGAGGGATGTCACCTTGGCAGATTGGGGTTACGTGGCTGCTGTAGACCCCTGCCGCTCCCCTTTCCTTTGTTCCTGGACAGGCATGACTGACTAAATTGAAAGCGCTTACTGTTGAATTCTCAAAGCACTCTACCAGTGTCGGCAGGCACTGTTGGCATGAATAGAGATTGGAGTGCTTTGAGAATAAGACTCTTGCAAGGGAAAGCAACTATCCTTAGCCTGGTGTTTACCTGGTTGAGGGCCGCTGAAAGAGGCAAAGTGGGTTTGCAGAAAACTTGTGAATTTTAAACCAGCTTGAAGGCTTGCTTTCCTTTGAGGACTCTTGAATGCCAAGTGAGACTCAGCAGAAAATAAGAATAATAAAGCTCCCTTTCAGCTAAAAGAGAGACGTGGCTAATCTTATAGGGGATTGCACTGAAGAGGGAAGTAAAATTAGCAGTTTAAAGCACACTCTAGCCATGAACAATGAGAAGCAAGAGGGGAGATAAATGAATGGAGAGAGCTAGAGTTATATGTACAAATATGACTTGGTCTCATACTCATGTTGGCCAGAACAGAAGGGAAGGAACTTCTCAGACTTTGAACTTTTCATTAATTCTTCAAAAAGCTTCTTAACAAAATTGGCATAGTACAGACCGTAGAATTTTCACCCTCTAATTCCTGCACCAAGCCCATAATGTCTGGCTGAGGTATAGCATGTTGTATTTTTATTTTGATGACAACACATCTTGAGCTAATATAGGGTTGCCACCTTCCCTCAGGCTTTGACCTGAAGGGATAGGGCCACACCATAGTGGATAGGGCATCCTGTCCCTTTTTGCTGTGACCCCATTTCCCACTGTCCCCTAAAGCTCTGATTTCTTCCGAGTTATCCAGGTTTCCCTGTATGACCCAGAGAAATCAGGGCATCACCCAGAGTTTGAGTTGATGAGCCCTGAGACTCCAGGTCAAACCCAGAGGGGTAGTAATCCTACCTGTGTTTAACGGTATTGGTCTTTGCTTAGAATTGTCGTTGTGACTCTGGGTATGGATGTCCAGCCTGCGCCGAGGCTCCTTGGCCCGGGGAGAGGTGAGAAACAGACACTCTCTGGTTCAGCAGGTGACACTGAACAAATGTGCCAGCCACTGGGAGAGCCATCCCACCACCTACATGACCTAGGTAGGGGTGGGGCTGAAATGATGTGCGTGCAGGCAGCAAGCCCCGCTCCCAGCACCCCATCATGATGGCAGGGCCGAATAGACACATTGACCCACTGTGGCCCATATGGGCGGCCCTTGGTGCGGAATGAGCACCTGGGATTGGGCCCAGGACTCATTCCAGATCAGCTACCTGCTGCCCCAGGGCAGTGGCGGGACAACATCTGGCGGTGCCAGACCAGACATTCAGTGAGTCCTGGGCCACAGCAGACCTGTGTCACGTCTGTTTTCACCCTCTGTCTCCATTCTCTGATCCAACATGAGAACATCTCGATCCTGTTACTGCCGACAGCCCCTGAAGTTCTAAGTCTTTATCCTAGTTTTCTAAAGTACAAATACATCAACTCCCTAGTATTAAATCCTGTTCCCTTCCATGCAGAGTGGTTGCTACGCTATCTGCCACGGTACTTTCAGTGATCATCTCTCTGCTGTACCTGCCTCGCACTCAATTTCAACCCCTGCTGGAAGCTTTAAACAGAGATCTCCCCTTGCTTCAAAATATTCACTAGTTTATTTATTTATTTATTCTTTATTAGGCACTGGCTTCCGCCATGGCTGATACATAAATATCTAAAATTATAAAAATAAAATAAATAAAAATAAATACAACCCAATAACCTCAACTATAATTTAAAACAGCTTGTTCAACATAAAAACTCCATAAAATATAACTATAAATATTAACCATGTTCATTATATAATATAACAGTTCCCAATTCAATCCAGTATTAGGGTATCCTCCATAACAACAACCATACTCCTACTTTCAATAAATTTAAAGAAACCAAGATGGCCACTTGACAACCTCCTTAATAGCAATTATTCACTATACTCTCAAACCCCCCCTCCATCATAACCTTTTCCGGAGGTGATATTATACGTAAATAATTTCCTCAATTTGATCATCTCCAAAGCAAAAGATGCAGCCAGCTCTGTGTTCTCACAGTTTTTATCCCCAAATAAAAAGATAAATTTTTGCCTCCTATGAGCCTCCTGGTGTATTTGTATCTTCTGAGTCTAGTGTTCTGAGGCAACCAAATAACTCTTGCAGTCGTGCTACAGAGAAAAGTTGTTTGCTTTTTAACCATTTCACTTCTATATCCGACTACAGCTTCTTTGCTGTGCTATCTCTGCCTGCCATCAGGCTTTTCCTAGCTCCCACCCCACCCCCAGGTTGCTCAATGATGTTCTTTCTACTGTCCTACCATTTAGGGTTCCCTTCTCCCCTGGAACTAGAGCTGCATTCAAACAAGTCTTTTTTCCTGGCTCTTTAATTACTTGCCCAGAAGAGCTGTTGTGCTTTATCAGCCTTAATCACCATACAAACATGCTGCTAAATCTCTCTCCCCTCCCTGCCACACATACGAGCTGCTAACGATCAGCTGAGAGAGGTGTTTGTGGAAGAGGTTTAAGATCCTTCACACATTACAAGTAATGTGCATGAGCAACCTAGTTCCATTGTTACCAGCGGTTTTCAGCTGGAAAGATGCGAGTGATTAACAGCTTGAACAAGTTCTTGGGAGCTAACTACCCATTGCAATAAAAATGTGAGGGAAGCAGTTTAACTCGGGAGAAAAGACTCATTTTAATGCAGCCTAAGTGAAGCACGTGTACCTGCTAATTCTCAAATTTATGTATTGATTTATCCCTGTCTCTCCCTATGTTCCCCTTTCTTGTCCACCCTAGATTGTAAGCCCCTGATCTGTCTCTAATGATTGTTCAGTGCTAGGCACATTGCTGGCATTATATAAGTAAGTTATAATAAAAATACAGTGCAGTGCAGCAATGTTGAAGAAAAGTTCAGCCTCGAGCACCTCTATGTTAATGGAAAGTTGGTATTTAAAGGAGAGACTCTGGGCACTGTCCGATATTTACATTTTGCCTCATACCAGTTCTGATTAACTTGACATCCAAGTCTAACAAGAACAGAGAGAGGACATTCTTGTGGTTAAGGCACTGGAGTGGAACTCAGCATATAGTGGTTAATGTTTGCAACAGATTTCTTGTGTGAAAGTAGGCAAGTCCTCTAATGTCTTTGTGCCTCAGTTACCCATCTGTAAAATGTGAATAACTAGTTCTTTTCTCCCACCTTTCCGTTATCTTGTCTGCTTAGACTGGAAGCTATTTACTTATTTATTTATTTGTTCAAATTTGTTATTTCTTTATCTGTACATATGCTTTTATCCCACCCCCTCCTGCCTCTGGCAGCTCAGGGCAATGTACAATAAAATCAATAAAACATAGAACAATAATAAATACTAATATAAAATCATCCCCAAAAGTCTATAAACACAAACAAATCCCCCCCCCCCAACTCCCCTCCCACTACCCGTCTCCCCCACCAAAAGCCTGGCGAAATAGCCAGGCCTTACACTGATGCCTGAAGGAGGGAAGATCCAGGAACAAACGGACCCCTACCAGAAGGGAGTTCCACAGCAGTGGAGCCACCACCAAGAATGCCCTCTCTAACATTGTCGTCCCCGATACACATGGGGGAACTTCAAGAAGGGCTCCCCCGGCAGACTGCAGAAGCCAATTCAAAACCTGGAAAGTGAGGTGATCCTGCAGATAGGCGGGGCCCAGGCCGTTTAGGGCTTTATAGGTAAGAACCAACACCTTGAATCCGGCCCAGAAGACTATAGGCAGCCAGTGCAGCAAGCGAAGAACAGGTGTTATATGCTCATGGCGACACATCCTTGTAAGGAGGCGGGCTGCCGCATTCTGCAGTAGATGCAGTCTCCGAACCATCACCAGGGGTAGCCCCATGTAGAGCACGTTACGATAGTCCAATCTTGAGGTAATGAAAGCATGGATGATGGTGGAAAGATTGGCGTTCGAGATATATGGCCGAAGCTGTTGTACCAGACTGGCAAAAGGCACTCCTTGCCACAGCTGCCACCTGGGCATCCTGGCGAAGCTGTGAGGCAAGGAGCACCCCCAGACTACGAACCTGAGGAACCAGGGAACGACACATCCCATAAATGATGAGACCCTCCCCACCCTCCTCCGTCTTGTCGGGATTTAGCTTCAGATGGCTCGACCTCATCCAGTCCCCCACAGCTGTCAAACACCGGGTAAGCAATGAGACTGCTGGGCCTGGGTCAGCTGAAAATGAGAAGTAGAGTTGGGTGTCATCAGCATATTGATGACACCGAACACCAAACCTTCACACAACCTCACCCAATGGCTGCATATACACGTTGAACAGGAGTGGGGGCAGAATGGATCCTTGCAGAACACCACACATGAGATCCTGGGTGGCTTTAAAATTTATACACCGCCCTTCCCACAGAGGCTCAGGGGGCTTACAATTAATAAAATGACAGTAAAATTCATGCAATTAAAAACTCCCACCCTCACCTCAAAACTCCCATATTCCCCCTCAGCCCTACCCAAAACCCCAACCAGCCCCTATCCCACCCCATCAAATTATTTTTCAAATAAAAAAGTTTTACACCGCCTCCAGAAGATGCTTAGGTTTGAGCTCAAGCAAACCTCCTGGGGAAGGGAGTTCCAGAAAACCGGGACAGCAACCGAGAACACCCTCCTGTGCATCCCCATCGTACGGACAAAGGTAGCAAATGGAACCTACAAGAGGGCGCTCCCAGTTGGCTGTAGAGGCCGCAATGGGACATGATAGGACAGACAGTCTTTCAGATATATTACCCGGCCCATTTAGTTCCTTGTGCAGTTCTTTGGAACATTAACTTGCACTGAGAACTCTAAATTATTGGGTCTCAACAATTTTCATACAGGACCTCCTCTTCCATTGCTCAGCGCTCGTACTGTCCTCCCTATCCCCCCCCCCCCCAATTGCAATTTAACAATACAGAAAAGGCAAGGGAGGTCATGTTGAATGCCCAAGCTCTGGTCACTACTGTAATACTCATAATAGCAGTTTTTAAAACTGCCTCACAAAAGAATGCAACTTCAGAGTCCACTAGTATAAATAAAAAGAGTTTGCAAGTCAAAAAAATGTTGGTGGTGTTTAGCATCTGTGACTGTCACTTGAACATCTGGCATCCATCATTGCTTTCCTGTGCCTTCCCCTATAATATTTTATCCCCATCTGTTAGAGGTTTCTTAGTACTGCTTATATAAATCATAGCTGTATCCCAGTTAGGGGAAATGAATCATTATTATGGCCTGCTTTTTAAAAGGAAAGAGAAACTTAAGGGAGTTGGTTTTCCCTCTCCCCTTTTCTACAAATGTTTCTTTATTGGGCAGCATGATGTTTCTGGCATGGTGAGAGATTGAAAAACTCCCATAGAATATCAGACATTCTTACCAGCTCCACTTACAAAAGCAGAAAGTGGAAGTGCACTTGGGACCTGATCCAACATCCATCAAAGTGATTAAAAGAATCCCATTGACTTCTTTGGGCTTTGGATAAGGCCCTTCCTGAGTTAATAGGAAAGTTGAAAAGGAAACAGTCTCTAAATAAGATTTCCTGGACAAGGTGATACTTGAATGTGCAATGGTGTGAGTGTCCTTTAGGAAGCACAGTATGGAAGCATTGGGCAGATATGGCTAGATGCTAATTTTAGTGAAAGCCAGCATTTTTAATCCTGGTTTTCCCCCTCTCTTTAAAACCAGTGCAAGTCTTTTTTAAGCTGATTCAGTGTCTCTCCTGTTTCTTTCTTTAGCTACTTTAACAGTTCAGTAACTCATAGCAGCATCCCACGGGTATCTGCTCATGAGAAAAATACTTCTGTGCCTGTCATTTATGCTAATTTCCAAAGTGTGTAGAAAAGGGAAAAGGTTCCCCACCTCTGGCCTAGTGCTGTACTGTCCATTTTAGTATCAGGCACAGAAATTTTGTTGTCCTAGGGAAAACACTTCACTTGAAGGGCCTGGAAAAAATTACTCTGATTTCAATGAACCTTGAATCAGGTTCCAGATTGACAGATATACAAACCGCCATTCTTGGGCAGAGCTTTTGGGTACCTAATCTCACTGTGACACGTGTGGAATTCTCTGCATACAACACTGCTGAGGAGCACTGTGACTACACTGACTGTGTATGGCCGTTTTCACACCGACGCCCCCTCACACACACACACACACACACACGTGTGCGAGTGGCAGGGGAGGCTGTGTGAACACCATTGCAAGTGTAGGGTGATCAGTGGGTGCCCGTGGGAACACCGTGGGTGAGGGTGCGTGCACGCTCCCGCACTCCACCCGCCTCCACCCATCACCCACACACAGAGCAACGGGCGCCAATGCCTGATGCTCCATGCGTGGAGATTGGTAGAGGTGGGTGGGAATGCAGCCCCGCGCATCGCCCACCAACCGCGCCACCCACCCATCCCCCCCACACACCTGCATCCATTATAAAAAGGCCTATGTCTCTTTTCGCAGTTATACCTTAGGGGCTAACCCACTCAGGAGATGTGGTTCTTGCATACCAGGAGTTTTCTTGTAGGTTGTTCCATAGTTGTAATGAGAACCAGCAGTTACCACTTGTATACCCATTCTTTCTCTCTCTCTGCTATTCTTTCTTCTCTGTGTATCCTATTGCCAATTTCCACATGAGAGATGGGGAATCTGATTTACTACTGCCAGACTTCTCAATCCATGCTTCTGTGCTTAAGTAGTGACATAAGCAAAGTTGTAGTTCTGCTCAATAAGAGGATGAAATAGAGGCCTGCAACCCAACCAAACTGGTCCTGTTATTGGGCTTGGGTTGGTCTGTTGCACTCCTGGCCTAAGCCCCTTGGGCTTGAGCTGGGTCAGGCTCCCTAGCTGCCAGAGGCCTCGCACCGTACAGAGCACCATGATGTCATGGTGTTCTGTTGGTGTGAGGCCACATTAGAAAGGGGTGAGGGAATGCCTTAGCCCTAGCTCTCTTTATGGGGAAATAAATAAATAAATAAATTAAAATTGAGATGTTTCGTTTTTTAAATGTTTGACTTTTTAAAAAAAAATACTTTTGTTGAGAAAGTTGCTTACAAACAACATATTTTCCAATTATAACAAGGCGCTATACAACTTACAGATCAGCGTCATTATCACAAGCGGGTACAGGGGTGCGAACCCCGAGGGGGGCCCTAGGGCAGGAGATACGCAGCGGGAAGGAGCAGGGAGGTGCAGGCTGGGGGGGGAAGGGGAGCACACGCGAACCACAAGACAACACTCTACAGTCACTACACACACCCTGGACACCCAGTCACCCACACCCCACAAACTGTCACCTTCACTCAAACCAAACAACAACTCACTGCGATTAACAAATGCAGATAGGAAAGGGGTCAGTTTCACAGGCAGAAGCACTGTTCACCAGCAGAGGCTACGAGCACAGGGCAGGCTTTTATCCCCAGTAGGGAGTGAAGCACGCTGGCGCAGGCGCTCTGAGCGCCGCGGCTGCAAGGCGAGGGGCATGGCTCCGTCAGGCTGCCGCTGTACATCCAGACCAAGCTGGGCGCTCCCAGCAGGGCCGCGCTCATCCACTCCTAACGGAGGCCGTGGAAGAGGGACTTCCTGTCTGGCCGGGTGCCTGGTGGTTCCCCGGAGGTGAGGTTTCGTGCAGGCCCTTCACAATCCCCACCCAGCCACCCTCAGGCCCCGGTACAGGGGCCTGACGGCACCACCACCACCACCAAGGCCATCTCCGGGAGCAGGGCGCCGGTTGGGTGGGGTGTAGACGATGGAAACGATGAACTAAGCGGGGTGTGTGAACATCAGAGGCCTTTTCCCAGGAACGTTGGGTCAGGTCGTATCCTTTCCAGTCGACAAGGTAGACCAACCCACTCCGTCCAATACGCAAGTCAAGAATGTTGCTTACTTCGTATTCCAAGTCGTCCCCCACTGGAGGGGGTTGCGCCGCCCCGTCCGCTGGAAGGGGAAATGTGGCGGCAGGTTTTAGGAGGGACACGTGGAAGGATGGATGAATGCGGTAGTAAATCAACAACATAGGCAACATCATTGATCTTTTGTTTTATGGGGAAAAGGCCCATATACCTGTAATCCAGTTTCGCTGAAGGTCTGGATGATGGATAGTGGCACCAGTCAATCCATACTAGGTCTCTGGGGTGAAACTGGGGCGCGGATTGCCGATGGCAATCGGCTTGTCTTTTATATTGAAGCTGGGCCATGGTGAGTACCTTCGTAGCGTGAACATGTGCAGTACGAATTTGCTTGACCAATGCTCCAGTGGCGGGGAGTCGGGGACAGAAAGGGGGGCGAGATCAGGCATACAAATACGAGGGTGAAAGCCGTATGTCATGTAAAAGGGGGAAGAGCCAATGGAAGTATTAAGCATATTATTATACACTAATTCTGCGATGAGTACTAAGTTGTGCCAATTATCTTGGAGGAGGTCTACATAACAGCGGCGGTACTATTTTAACATCTGATAAATTTGTTCAACTTGGCTATTGACTTGTGGATGGTGCGCTGTGGTCAAATTCACCTTGATATGCAAGGCGGAGAGCAGGTTTTTTCATAATTTTGATGTAAATTGTGTTCCTCGATCGGAGACAATCTCTAGGGATACTCCATGTAGCTTGATTACGTGATGCAGGAGTAGGTGAGCAGTCTGAACCGCCGAAGGAAGCCCCTGGCATGCAATAAAATGAACCATCTTTGTGAAATGATCCACAATGACCAGGATGGTATTACGCTGATGTGAGGATGGTAATTCTACAATGAAATCCATTCCAAGTCGTTGCCACGGCCCCTGTGGTAGTGGGGCGAGCTGGAGCAATCCTTGTGGTTGTTGTCGTGGCACCTTGGTTTGAGCACATTTTCTACAGGCTTGTACGTGTCTTTGGGTATCTTTTTTCATAGACAGCCACCAGAAGTGCCTGTGCAGGAGGTCGAAGGTTCGTTTTACGCCTGGGTGTCCTGCCAAGGGCGCATCATGGTGGCTCCACAGTATTTGTTGTCGTGCTTTTTCGGGTACTACTACTTTTCCTCTACAAAGGAATAGTCCCTGTGCCTGGAGGTAAGGGGTTTTGTGCCACAGAGGGATCCTGACTGGAATATGTCTGTAATTGGGGTAAAGAAAGACAAGTAACTGCAACTGTTTTAGGTTCCAAAAGATCACCTCTATTGCTTGGTGGTTCTTCCACCTCCGTACAGTGGGACAGAGCATCCGCGAGTAGATTTTGCTGCCCTGGCTGGTACTGGATCCTGAAGTTGAACCGAGCAAAGAATAATGCCCATCTACCATGTCTTGCGTTGGATATACGCGTGGTTTGTAGATATGTACGATTCTTGTGGTCCGCGATCA
Source organism: Sphenodon punctatus (assembly GCA_003113815.1). NCBI lineage: Eukaryota > Metazoa > Chordata > Lepidosauria > Sphenodontia > Sphenodontidae > Sphenodon > Sphenodon punctatus. The sequence continues at coordinate 3,334,791 of QEPC01012592.1, read as the reverse complement.
CGGTTACTGGAAAATTTGCGCCCTCCAGATGGTGACGCCAAACTTTTATGGCCAGCAATTCTCGGTCGAGGATGGTATAATTCTTTTCTGTGCTTGACAATTGCCGTGAGTAAAAGGCACAAGGCAACAAGTAATCCCCCTGAGGTCCAGTCTGTAGCAACACTGCTCCCAATGCGGTACTTGATGCATCAGTTTCAACCGTGAAAGGTTGTTCGGAATTAGAGTACTGTAGAATGGGGGCATGAGTAAACATCTTTTTTAACCTCTCAAAGCCAGTGTGGTGGTGATCCGTCCACAGGTATGATATTCCTTTTTGTAATAAGCGTGTGAGGGGTTCAGTTAAGCATGCATAATTAGGAATGTATTGAGTAAAAGGCACAAGGCAACAAGCGATCCCCTTGAGGTCCAGTCTGTAGCAACACTGCTCCCAATGCTCAAAGCCAGTGTGGTGACGTTCCATCCACACGTACGGTATTCCTTTTCGTAATAAGCATGTGCGGAGTTCAGTTAAGCATGCATAATTAGGGATGTATTGTTTATAATAGTTTGCGGTGCCTAGGAACCACTGTAGTGCTTTCACGGAAGGAAGGGGCGAGCCAGGTTAAGATGGTGTTAATTTTCTTCTTGTCCACTTCCACCCCTGATGGGGAAATCACAAACCCCAAGAATTCTATAGTGGTGACATGGAAGGCTCATTTTTCCAATTTGAAAAAAAGCTGATTACGTCGTAGTCACTCCAAGATGGTAGTAACATGTTGCACAAGTTGAGCTTCATTTTCGGAGAATGTCAGAATATCGTCCAGATATGCAATAACATAGATGTTGAAACGTGGCTGGGATGTTAGCCAATCCGAAGGGCATCACTAAGTATTCAAAATGCCCATATCTAGTCCAGAAGGCCGTTTTCCATTTGTCACCTGAATGAACATGTAATAGATGGTAAGCCCCATGAAACTCCAGTTTCGTGAAGATCCGGGCTCCTTGTAGTCGATCGAGCAGTTCCGGTATAAGAGGAAGGGGGTATCTGTTCTTGATGGTTATAGCGTTGATACATAGTCGATACATGGGCGTAGCCCCACATCCTTCTTTGGGACAAAAAAGAGTGGGGCCCCTGCAGGGGATGAGGAATGACGGATGAACCCCTTCCATAAGCAATCATATATATACTCCTTTAATATGGACAATTCAGTGCCGGATAAGGCATAGATGCACCCGTAGGGGGGTTCTGTCCCTGGAATTAATTCTATAGGACAATCATATGGCCTATGTGGTGGTACGGTTGTGGCTTCCTTCTCATCAAGACGTCTGCGAACTGAAGGTATCTTAATGGTACCGTGATGTCTGTCTCCGGCCCTATGGTGGACATCAGTCGTATCGCTTGTTTCCTGCTGCATGATGTTTGGCAATATTCAGAAGGGAAGGACACTGTTTTGGTAAGCCAATTAATCAAAGGGTTATACTGTTGCAACCAGGGGAGTCATAAGACAGGAGGGAACATGGGAGTGCAGACGATGTCGAATTGTATGACTTCAGTATGTCCCCCTATCGTAGCTTGCAAGTGGTGGGTCTGCCTCGTGATGGGTCCTGAGATTAAAGGCGATCCATCGATGGAGTGAACTTGTTCTGGGGGGTTTCTGGGGGCACTTGGGATGGAGTGACGCTGGAGGAAATCCAGGTCCATAAAATTGCTAGAAGCTCTAGAGTCAATTAACACCCTCGCTGCTATGCTCCGTGTTGAGTCTACCTCTAAGGTGAGGAGAACCCTTACGTGCTGCAGTGGCCTGAGTGCGGCAGATGAGACCACCAGAGGCTGTGATTGGGGACCTTGTTGCACACCCGGGTAGCCCCCTACATCTCCTGGGGTTGGGCGTTTCCTACCTGACGTTGGGACTTGGGAAGTGAGGGGCAGTTGCGGGCGAAGTGTGATGGTTCCCCACAGTAGAAGCACAGGCAGGACGCTCAACACTGCTCTCGTTCTGCCATTGTTAAGGGTCCTGTAGAAGCTCCGAGTTGCATAGGTTCTACCTCGTCCATCTTGGGTTCTGTTTTGCAGGGCAAGGGAAAGGGAGTTCTCGTGATTGGGGTGTGTGGAAGGTCCTGTCGACGTTCCCGTCTTCATTCACTCAGTCGCTCGTCTATCTGTAAAACAAGAGTGACCAGCTCCCCCCAAGTAGCTGGCATTGTGGTGTATGACAACTGATCCTTCAGTTCCTCATTAAGCCCTCTACGAAACATCACCCTCAATACATTATCCGGCCGACCCAAGTCCATGGCCAGCTGTTGAAACTTAGTGACGTATTATAATAAGGGACCCTTGCCCTTTCGTAACACAGTAATGCTACTTTCTGCATCTTTTACCCAATGGGGGTAGTCAAACAAAAATTTAAACTCCTGCAAGAACCCTGAGCAATCTGAGAGAAGGGGGCTATTGCTAGTGAGCAGGGGTGTGGCCAAGGATAAGGGCAAACCCACCAAGAGGCCTATAATAAATGCCACCTTTAACTCATCACTTTAACTCAGCCACCCTCAGACCCCAGTACAGGGGCCTGACACTTTGATATCTCCCCTTTCATTACAGTTACACCAGCAGCGATCTGTCATTCTTTTGGACGTCTTGGCTAGCCTTGCAGGCATTAGGGATGGGCGAACAGAATGCGGTTCGTATGTTCGAACATTTGGTCTGAAATCCGAGTTCGAGTTTGGCTGTTTGGTTTGGCAGGGTTCAATTCGGCCGAACAACCGAAAATAGTGCTACCGAAACCGAATTTATATTTTTTTGTTTGACCCTGAAACCACCCCTGATCTCCACCCCTGTTGCCAGGAAGTCTGCTCCTCAGCTGCCTCCCACTTCCAGTCACGTTTTTCCCACCTTCCAGTCACGTTTTTCCCACCCCCGAACTCATCCGAACTTTTCCGAACTGTTCAGCCGTTCAAGCGTTCAGTTTGGTCATTCAAACAGGCCAAGTTCGGTCCAAACTCCAAACTTCCAAACCGCGTTCGCCCATCCCTAGCAGGCATCAGATAAAGGTGCAGGGAGACTTTGACTTAAGTTTCTACAATTGAAAGTGAGGTGGAGCATTTGTGCATATTCAGCCGTATTTGTGAAGTGTCATCTTTTTCAAATACAACGTTAAAGTCTTTACCCCACTCTGTGATGTATTTATTTTTTGGTGTAAACCAAAGTTTTTTTTAATCTCAATAGAGATCTGCGAGAGGAGTCCTCTAGTTTTTGACATTGAAAAAATAATTGCTTCCAGTGCCCTGACTGGTCTAGTATAGTCTTCTCTTTTATTTTTGGAACTTGCAAAGAAGCTCACTAGCTGGTTATAGTGCATAAAGTTGATCTGGCACTGAAGAGCCTTCAGTGATTTGAATTTGTTTCCCTGAAATAAGTCTTTTGCATACAAGGTTCCCTTAGCCTTAATTCTTTTCACCAGCGACTTGGAGGCCAGACACCTATCCAGCTCTGTGTTATCTATAGGGAGCATTGAGGACAGGGCACCCCCCAACTCCATTTTTTGACAAGTCTTAGACCAGTGAAGTCAGGCCGTTCCAGAAAATGGGTGGCTTTCCCATAAGGATTGAACTTTCATTGCCAGTGATACTGAGTGCTCCTTAAAGTTATCCATATTCAGTAGTAATTTCTCATCACTTTGCACTTTTAGGGTCTTGATACCAGTATCTGATCACTCTTAAGGTTGCCGCCTTATAATAAGAGAACAGATATGGCATATTGATTCCTCCCTGCATTTTAACCACTTTCAGGGTGTAATGATTTATGGGGATGTGCGAACAGAACGCGGTTCGGATGTTCAGCCGTTTGGTCATTCGGTTCGGGAACTGAGTTTGTGTTCAGTCTTTCGGTTCGGGAACCAAGTTCGGTTGTTCGGTTTGGTGGAGTTCGGTTCGGCCAAACATTTTGGAAATCGGTATTGATATCGATATCAGTGGTGATATCGATACCAATTTCGAAGATTTTATTTTTGGTATTGGTATCGTTTGGCCCTACACTAGTAAGTTTGTTATTTTTATGTCTTGTTATATTGTTAATGTTTTTGTTTTTTAAAGTTATTATAAAAGTTATATCTGTTACCAGCTAAGTTTCACCTGTCTAATCTTTTACCCCTCTGTGCTGCCTTACAGGCAGCAGACCGGCCTTTCCTATTTCCCTTCTAGATGTCTTCCAACCCAAAGACTGCACACAAAGATTTGAGAGAGAGAGAGAGAGAGATTTTTTTTAAAAAAAAAATCAAATTTTGTATCTAATATTATATATACACTAAATCTAACTGCTATTAACTATTCTAAAACCTATGGAACTAAATGGAATATCTAATAACTATAAAGGCCTAGTCCTACAAACACACTATAAAACTGAATCACTACACACTATCTCTATCTCTATAACTAAGCTAACTCCTACAACTATCTATATCTATAGTAAATATCTAATATCTATCTATATATATTACACAGGGATGGGGGGGTGCACAGACAGCTCACACCAAACAATACAGGGAGGGGTACAAAACTGAAATGAAACCTAAATCAATCTAATCCTACTCTAAATAAATCCAAAAACAGGGGAAGGGAATCAGGGATGGAATATATACAGAAAAGAGGGAAGGATTCAATGGAGGGTAGGGAGAAAGAACACAGGGATGCATAAAAAATAAAAATAATACCTAAATCTATCTAATCTAATTTAAATAAATGATACTAGGGAGGTCAATGTGTGGGATGGGTGAAATAGGAGGATGAGGATGGCAATGGATTAGGAACACAAACTGCTAGGAGAGGGAGACTTCTGAAAACGCCTGCTGTCAGGAACAGTGGCTAGCTCAGAAAGTGTTGGAAGGGGGGAGGGCAATGACTTTTGTTACTTGCTGCGCCCGCCTTACCGCAAGCCCCATTGTCTCTGTGTAGACTAGCCCCCTCACCCCCCGTCCCCTGTGTCCAATCACAAACTGCGAAGCCAGTGGTCTGAGGAGAAAAGGGATGATGATTGGGCAGGCTGGCTGCTACTCCAAGCCTCTCCACCCCTGGTGCCAGGAAGTCTGCTCCTCAGTTGCCTCCCCCTCCCTGGGCCTTCCAGTCACGTTTTTCCCGCCCAAACTCACCTGAACGGTACCGAACTGTTCAGTTATTTTTGAGTTCAGATAGAGTTCGGTTCAGTCGTTTTGAGTTCGGTTCGGAAGTTCGGTTCGGTCATCCGAACAGACCGAGTTCGGTCCAAACATCTGAACCGCATTCGCACATCCCTAATGATTTATTCGTGGTTTTTTATTGTTCCAAATCCACTTTTTGAACCAAGCCTCAGTGGTCCTAAAGAAATGGTCAGGTATTCTGACTGGCAATACCAGGATCTTATACAATATCTTGGGGATAATCACCATTTTGATTAAATTGATCCTCCCTAACCATGAGCATGTCAGGAATTACCAAGTTTCCATAGTTCTTTTTATTGTGTCCACTGTTGAATGAAAGTTGAAACTGTAAAAGTTTTTTGTGTTTTTTGTCAAAAAAATACCCAGGTATTTAAGTTTATCCAGTTCTAATTTAAAAGGGATCTTTTCTGCTAATATTCTGTGTCTTTCTATCGAGTCGGTATATAGGATAGCCGCTGATTTCTGGAAATTAATCTTGTATCCAGTCAGTCCTCCAAAGTGATTTACAAGCTCAATCATTTGGGGATGGATTTCTCTAATTCAGTCAGGAATACCAACATATCATCGGCATAAAGAGCCACTTTGTGGTCCACTTTTTCAAGTTCAATACCTTTTATTTCTTGGTCTTTCCTGATGTCTATTGCTAAAGGCTCTAAGGTGATGTTGAACAAGAGAGGAGATGGGGACATCCCTGTCCTAACGCAATGGTGGGGAGACAACTCTTAATTGATAATTAACTGGGAGACAGGGCAGAGGTAGATAGCATGTACTCATTTTAGAAAGTTTCCTCTAAGTCCCATGGCTCTCATTGTTTCAAACAGGAAGCTGCATTCAATGCACAGTCAAATACTTTTTCAGCATCCACAGAAATGACTGTAACGTCCTGTTCTGTGTGATTAACCTGATGCATCAAATTGACCACCTTTCTTTTGTTGTCTGCCCCTAGTCTTAATGGGACAAATACCCACTTGGTCTGGGTCTATTATGGTAGAAGCACATCTGTTCAGCATGGAGGCTAAAGATTTTGCGGAAAAATTGAAATCTGCATTCAGCAGCAAAACAGGCGGTAATTTGCACATTCAGCAGCGGGCCTGCCACTCTTTAAGCATAGGGCAACTTTCACTATATAAAAGGATTTTGGCATCTTACTGGTGTCTAATATGGTATTAAATACTCTACATACTCAGGGGAACAGTTTGGTCTGCAAATACCTGATAGTACTCTGTGGGATAACCATCTGGTCCGACTGCTTTCCCTTTGGACAGGGACTTGATGGTCTCTCTGACTTCCTCCACAGTAAATTGCATGTTTAGCATCTCAACATGTTCCTAACATAACTTAGGGATTTTCAAAGCTCCTAAAAAGGATTTTATTTTGTCCAGGTCAGGGTTCTGGGTTTCATATAAGTTTTGATAAAAAGTGCTAAAAATAGAGGAGATCTCATTATCAGCTGGAGCCTGACCATCATGCTTCTTAATTCTAGTAATTAAGGCCTTTTTTTGCTTTTGCTTAACCATATTGGCAAGCAACTTGTCACATTTGTTACTCTTGTCATAAAATACTGCCCTAAACTTCCAAAACTGCTGAGCTGCCTTATTGGTTTCCAATGTGTTAATTTCATCTTTGAAGTTGATAATTTGCTTTTGCCTTTTTTTACATGAGGCAAGCTTGTCTTGGTTCCAGTTTTCTAAGCTGTTCATAATGGTCTCTCAGGGTTGCTGCATTTTCTTTTCTAAGCTGTGCATCTACAGCAATAAATTCTCCCCTGATAACGGCTTTAGCCGCTTAACATACAGTGTGCACTGATGTATCTGGGGTATCATTACATTTCATGCAATTGGCCCAGACCTCCACAGTTCTTTCCCTCGCTATTGCATTTTGTAGCAACTTTCTAGGTAAGCTCCATGTCGGGGCTTGACTGGCTCTTGAATACCCATTTTTAGCTCCAGGACAACCGTATTATGGTCAGACATTGTCACTGTATACACATAACTCTTATGACATCTGGCAGTCAAGCCTCAGTCCACCAAGATGTGATCGATTTTTAGAATAAGTCCCGTATCTCAGGGAAAAGAATGTGTAGTCCCTATATCCCGGATCAAGGACCCTACTGATGTCTACCAAGCCTGCATCTCCAATTAAGCCTGCATGTGTCTGCGACGAATTCTCCAAGTGGGGAAGGATGTGCCAGCCTCTATTCTGAGGGCAGAGACTGGCATATTTTCTATAAATTTACATGCCAAACTTATGGTGATCCGATATTGGCTTAGACTGCTTGCCCTACAAGAGTGCTCTTTACTGCAACAATGCCTGCCGGAGGCACTGGCCCCAGATGCTATCCATGACTCAGGTACTTGGGTTACCTGATCCAGAATTATGGGTTTTCCTTCAACTACTTTGTTGGCAGATCGTTAGCTGGTATAAAAAAGGAAATACAGACTAGGCTAGAAGATATAGAGCAACAGGAGGACATAGCGGCCCTGGGGAGTTGGAGACTAGCCCCCTGGCTCAAGATGGTGAAGTCAGTATGGGGGATGGAACCATATCTGAATAGCCTAGAAAATCATGGCCTTCGGAGAAGCTACACGCATTTGCGTTTCCAGCAGGTTCAGAATGCCGTGGTGGAAGGAAGGCAGGCACCAAGGTGGAAGGAAGGCACATTTGTGTACTTGCTCCCATGGAGGGGTTGAAACGGTCGAGCACTTCTTGTTAACTTGTGATTATTATAACGATCTAAGGGCAGTCTGGCTCCAATCGTTAAATGGTGGGGTAGCACACCTTGAGCCAGGTCAGGGGTATAAAGGTTTCCTTTCCTTGGCAAGATCGGAAGATGTGGTGGCCCTGGCAACATTTGTCTGGTTGACCTCAAAAAAGCAGAGAGAGGTTAAAGCCGAGTTATCGGGGAAACCCTGTAGTTTTGGTATGGGGTCCTAAACCCAATTGGATGAGTATGGTTGTATGTTCCGGATAATTTGTTGAATTTCTTGTAAGTGTTTTATCATGATTTATGTGTTGTGTATTATGTCTAACTGTTATTTTTATATTTGGAGGCTATAGCGAAGCTGATGCCTAATAAATCTATTATTACCTCTAATTAAGCCTGCTATAGCAGTCTGCCATCTCTCTAGAGGAAGAGAAGAGGATCTATCTTTTTTGTCAGAGGCAGGTTTAAGTCTCACTGAACAAGCAAGTGCCCCTCAGCGTTGTTCCTAATTTTGTGTAAAACCTCTTCAAAATAGGCAATTGAGTTGCCATTAGGAGCATATAAGTTAACAAGCATAGAAGGTGCTCCCTCTGTTTCCTTTCAAAATAAGGTACCTGCCTTCTGCATCCTTGATCTGACGCCTGCATTCAAAAATAATTTTGTGAGAAAATCCTATCGCAACTCCAGCCTTTTTTTTAGCAGAGCATGCCAAAAAAACTGATGCAATATGCTTACTTTTGAGCCTGTTTGTGTCCTGGCTCAATAAATGAGTTTCCTGGAAAAAAAAAAAAAAAAAAACAGGTTAGCCTGCTGCAAGGCTTTTAAATAGGTTAGTCTGCTCTTCTTTAAGCCCTCTGACATTCAAAGATACAAATTTGACATTCAAAGGTACAGATTTCTGAGTTTTCATTTTAGCATCAGCCATGACTGAGATTTCTTTGCTCCCCGAGACCATGTACGCTCACCATATTTTCACTATATTTGTCCATAGCCAAGACACTGCAGCTTGCTAAGATGTCTCACTGCCTCCCTTGATAACATAGGATCCCCCTGCACAAACAGCAACTTGGGGGAAAAGTAAAAGAAACCAGCCAGCAAGGTGTAAAGTAAAAAGAACAAACAAATGAAACCCCCACAAATATCTCTCTCTCACCCAAGTCCCTTCCATCTCCCAATCCTTGTCTCCCCCCCCCTCCCCCCTCCAGCCCTTCGAGAAGGCCATCCCAAGCCCAGGCAAAGCTGCTATATGGAGCCATACTGCTCTGCTCACACCCAAGCACTCGGCTGCAAAAAAAAAGCCCCAAAACAATGCAACAGGGATTTGGCACCCTAAGACACTCTTCAGCCTTTAAACAAGTTAGCATTAACACTGATAAAGTAATGACCATAGCATATACAAAGGTATTAGCCACCAAGTCCCATAAGCACATTACAGTAACTTTACAACATACAACCTGTATCAGTGAGTCCAGGAGGGTCCTCCTGGTATTTTACAGCCAAACGTTCAGCCTTCCTCTGCGTCCAGAGCATCACCCCTAAGAGCAGGGGTAACTCTCAAAAATGCTTTAAAGCTCTCTACGTCTGTAAAGAAAAGATTCTCTTTCTGCCACTGTAAATAAAAGCTAGCCTGGTGGGCAGCCATAGCTGGGGCTTGAAACCTTTTTTAGATAGCAGATCCATGTACCTGTGCCACGTCTGGTGCTTCGCCTGAGTCTCCGGTGCCAAATCAGAATAGGTTTTAATCTTCTCTCCCATGAATTCTAGTTTTGGAGAAATGCGAGCCAGCAAAAAAATCCTCTCTCTCTCATAATAAGAGAGGAACTTTACTATCAGGACCCTCGGTGATTCTCCTTCATTCAGACTATGCTTAAAGGATCTGTGGGCCCTTTCCATAATAGCGCCGTGTAGCTGAGTCTCGGCAGGAAATGGCTCCTCCAGTAGCCTTCCTGTGAAGGCTCTCACATCAGGGGTTTCAGCTCCTTCCTTAATTCCCAGGAACTGCAGGTTAAGTATGTGGCTCTGGTTCTCAAGATCCTCACATTTAGCTGAAAATTTGGGAGACTGTAGCTTGCAGGTTTTGGAGCTGATTTTCAGAGCTTAAGCTGGAGTCTTCTACTGCGCTTATACACCTCTCTGCCTGATCTACTGTAGCGGTAACTCCATCCATCCTCTTTCTCAAATCTTTGAAGGATCTCTTGAGAAATCTGGTATCCTCCTTCAAGCTCACTCTTTCTTTGTGGGACTGTATGAGGTCTTTTTTTATTTTAAGAGCACCGTGATGGAAGCGACCTGGTCAGCCTCCCCTTCTGACTCATCTGCCAATGCAGCGGCCATTTTGTTGATCACGTCAGCTTCTGCCTCGGAGGCTTGAGAGGCAACTTGCACTTCACAGAAGTGTTTTATTGTGTTTCTTTTGATTCTCTTAGGTTGTCTAGACATTCTTGCTGCAGTTTATGCAGTTGGTTTAGAAATATTCGTCGGTCTTCCTTTGTTAAAGGCTATCGCTGGAGTAGGCCTAGGCGGAGCACAAGCTTTCTACGTCTACTCCTGTAACATGCTTCACTAGCACCCCCAATCACCCTATCTCTTTTTTGATGTGACCGTACCCCCACAGAACACTGTGGCATTACAAATTTCTGGCCTGAGCAGGGCTCCAGAGTGAAATGATGGGATGGGGGCCATTTCATAAATAAAGCAGCAGTCAGTTGTTGTCCAGTGCCTCAGAGTGGGTCTTTTTCTTTCTCTAAAGAGCCACGGTACTGCAAAAGTCAGTCCCTAAAGCAAAGAGAGCTTTGAGAGGTTGGTAAATCATTTGAATTCTAGTGACTTGTTCTGACTTTGCAATCTGTTACTGGAAAGTGATATCAAAGAGAGAGTGAGTTATGACTTGGCATGTCTAAAACAGCAAAGGTGCTATCTGAGGATGGAAAATACAATCCTGATGTCACTCCACTGGATTATCATTCGAGATTGCAGGAAGAGCAGAACCTCTTAGATGTAAATGAAGTTAGTGTTAAAAAGTGGTGTCTTTAGCTGCCTTGTTTTGCATGTGCCTTAGGTCCCCGCGTGCCAAGTTAACCATTTGTTTTATCGCATTCAAAATATTCATATTTTTTCTTCTTCTTGTAGGAAATTTTACTACATCACACTGCTGAGAGATCCTGTATCCCGTTATCTTAGCGAATGGAGACATGTCCAGAGAGGAGCTACCTGGAAGACTTCCTTGCATATGTGTGACGGTCGAACGCCAACCCCCGAAGAGCTGCCATCGTGCTATGAGGGCACAGACTGGTCAGGCTGCACCTTACAGGAGTTCATGGATTGCCCATATAATTTGGCCAACAACCGCCAAGTGAGGATGTTGGCTGACTTGAGCTTGGTGGGCTGCTACAACATGTCCTTCATCCCTGAGAACAAGCGAGCACAGATACTGCTAGAGAGTGCCAAGAAGAACCTTAGAGACATGGCCTTTTTTGGCCTAACAGAATTCCAGAGGAAGACTCAATACTTGTTTGAGAGAACTTTCAATCTGAAATTCATCAGACCTTTTATGCAGTACAACAGCACAAGGGCAGGTGGGGTGGAGGTAGACAACGACACCATCCGGAGGATCGAGGAACTTAATGACTTGGACATGCAGCTCTACGACTATGCAAAGGACCTCTTCCAACAACGCTACCAGTACAAGAGGCAACTGGAGAGGATGGAGCAAAGGATAAAGAATCGGGAAGAGAGGCTTCTTCACCGGTCCAATGAGGCACTTCCCAAGGAAGAGACGGAAGAGCAAGGGCGCTTGCCCACTGAGGACTACATGAGCCATATTATAGAAAAGTGGTAGCCTAGGCAGACTTTTATACTGAGGGGATTCTAGGGTTTCCATATAAAAGGAGTGTGGAAATAAAAAACCAAGAAAAAAAAACATTTTTATTTAAAAGCAGGTCTGTAAAACAGAAGGTCGAGTGCTTCTTTAAACAAAGGGTCTTTTTACTGTTTCTTACAAGACCAATGGGATTCTTAAAAAATAATAAATCAATCAATAAATAAAATAACAATTAAAATGGTCAGTACCATAGCTCAAGCTCAAATACACAAATTAAGCCACCCGCAAGTGAGGCCAAATACCAGGCTATGTTTCTTATCCTCTCAAATGCAAAAGCAAAAGACACAGGTGGGAGTTTTAACCACTCCCCACCCCCTTTTTCATAAGCAGTATCAAGGCTTTTCTTTTTTTGTGTNCCCCCCCCCGTTAAAGTAACAGTAGTGATGGTGAAACAGCTAGGCTGTTGGACTCTGATCTGACTACAAGGGCAGCAGCTCAGGCTCACATGATCACCATTGCCAAGGAAATGGAGCCTAATAAAGCAAACCAGAGAATGAGCAGAGGATGAGAAACATTAAAGCAAACCAACTATGGCCTAGAGTATATACTGAGCACAGAGGCATCTCTCCTACACGCACCACTGTACCAAGAGTTAGTGAATTCATGCACAAGTACCCTCAGGCTTCACATGGGTTTCCAAAAACAAAGGAAAAACAAACCAAATTCCATGTAAAACCAAACGCACGCACGCACGCACACACAGACATTCTTGTCACCCCTTTGCGTGTACAGTATGTTTCTTGCACAGAGTAGCCTGTAAGCAGCACATGAGAATCCTTTTCAAGCAGCACATGAGAATCCTTTTCAAGCAGCACATGAGAATCCTTTTCTATCTATGAATTGAGAAACTAGACCATAGCACCCCCTTTACACACATGCAATACGCAAAATTTCACTGAGGCCACGATTTTCCATGCAAGTAGTCCTCAGTGGTTACTCCACCCCTTGATTCCAGTGAAGGTATTGAATTGGACACATCTACATTTTCCAAATGCTTCCCACCATCAGTGGCTGTAGCCTTTATGCTTTGCTCCTGTTGCTTCGAACAGGTACTGCTGCACACTATGCTTTTTGCAAAATGTGAGGAATCCACCTTTCCTTTAGATCCAGTTTTCAGCAGAGAAGCTGCATTCATCAAACTGGAGATTGAGTGATGCTCAAGCCCTGATTTGACCCAACCTTTTCCTAGGCACTATCTTTTTAGGGAGTAAATTGGCTTTTGTTCACCCAGGGAGTGCAGTCCTAGCCAGCTCCAAATAACTACTTTTGATTCAGAGGACAGCGATGGGAAGTTAGTCTTTCCGCACCCACCATGTCTTTTTAACATTTTTATTTTTCATTTATTTATTTATTTATTTTGCTATTCAAGGCACTTCTGAGTTGGTTTGAAACCTAGAAATTGTGGGTTTTGTCTGCTTTTATACATCACCCCATTATATGTCACACCCTCTTTAGGATCTGAACCGGCTATTGTTCAGGGTGAAGAGTGAATCCGTTGGAAGGCAGCTAGATTTTCAAAGGCTGTGTTAACTGCAGATCAAATATGGCACTGAAATCACAGGAGGAGAGGCAGAGAGATGATCTGTTCAGCTCTGGTATGTCGTTTTTGCAGTCAGTCTTTTTCCATCCATGGAATTCACTGAAGTGTCGCTTGTTCTGTATTTTAATTTTCTCTCTGCTTTTGCGCAGTTTTCAGCACTTGAGAATTTTCAAATTGAGTTTTTCAGCAGAAGGTGCCCGCCTTTAGTGTAGGAGCTTGCCCAGTTTCCACAATATACGCACAGCTTGCTTTTGCAGATAAATGTCTTACCCCAGACATATTGGGATGACTGAAACCATCTGGACAAAAGTGGGTAAAAAAGGGTGAGGCTTCACGAGACAGGGAGGGGAGGCTGCCATGTCTGGGGTAGTCTTGTCCCTCCCTAGGCAGCCAGGCCACACTGTGCAGTGCATTGTATGGCCGGCTCTGGGGCGGGGCAAACAGCTGCCTGCTACATGACACATCAAAAGAACACAAGTAGTGCCATACTGGGTCAGAACAATGGTCCATCAAAGCTCAGCATCCTGTCTCCGACAGTGGCCAATCTCTTTCTCTTGGGAGAAGTACCCAACCAGTCACAATGGGCAATCCATTCCCTGTTGTTCCAACTCCCAAACGTTAGATCTATTAATGGACCTATCCTCCAAGAACTTAACCAATCCCTTTTTAAAACTAGCTAAACTACCGGCTGTGACCACTTCCTCTGGCAGTAAGTTCTACAAGTTAATTGTGCACTGAGTGAAAAAATATTTTCTCTTCTTTGTTTTCAATCTGCTGCCAGTTAATTTAATGAGGTGTCCCCTTGTTCTAGCACTGTTGGAGAGGGTAAATAACTGCCCCCTATCTACTTGTTCCACAACACTCATGATTTTATAAACTTCTATCATATCCCCTCTTGGTCGTCTTTTCTCCAAGCTGAAGAACCCCAACCTATCAAGCCTCTCTTCCTACAGGAGCCATTCCATGCCCTTGATCATTTTTGTTGCCTTTCTCTGTACCTTTTCTAGTTCTGCTATGTCTTTTTTGAGATGGAACAACTACTCCAGGTGTGGTCGTACCATAGACCTATATAAAGGCATTATAATATTTCCAGTTTTATTCTCTATCCCTTTCCGAATGATTCATAACATTGTTTGATTTTTTGATTACCACTGCACTGAGCTGAGAATTTCAATGTATTGTCCACGATGACTCCAAAGTCCTTTTCCTGAGCAGTAACTCCTAATTTAGACCCCAGCATTGTATACATATAGCTTGGGTTATTTTTCCCTATGTGCATCACTTTGCACTTGTCCACATTAAATTTCATCTGCCATTTGGATGCCCAGTCACTCAGTCTCGCAAGATCCTCCTGCAACTCTTCACAGTCCGCTTGGGTTTTAACTACCTTGAATAACTTTGTGTCATCTGCAAATTTGATCACCTCATTCTTTTCTCCTTCTCCGGATCATTAATTAATATATTAAACAACACTGGTCCCAGTACAGATTCCTGGGACACTCCACTAGTTACTTCTCTCCACTGTGATAACTGACCATTTAGTCCTACTCTTTGCTTCCTATCTTGCTAACCAGTTGCTAATCCACGATAGGACACTGCCTCTTTTCACATGACTCTTTAATTTTCTCAAGAGTCTCTCATGAGGGACCTTATCAAAAGTCTTCTGAAAGTCCAGATACACTATATTGACCAGCTCACCCTTGTCCACATGCTCATTTACACCCTCAAAAAACTCCAATAGGTTAGTGAGGCACAATTTCCCGTTCCTAAATCCATGTTGACTCTTCCCCATTAAGCCATATTTCTCAATATGCTCAGTAATTCTGTTCTTAACAACCATTTCCACAAGTTTGCCCGGCACAGACATCAAGCTCACCAGTCTGCAGTTTACAAGATCACCTGTGGAGCCCTTTTTAAATATTGGTGTTACATTTGCTACCCTCCAATATCCATCATGAAGCAGCCTTACTCCACATGGGGTAAGGCTGCCCAGGGCGGGGCAACCTGTGTAACTGGGCCATTCTGCCTGCTGCACAGTGAGCTCCATAGCAGGGGTGTAAGCAATGGGCGCTAGCGCCTGTGGCCACATCACGGCCAGGTTCTCAGTCCAGCTGGGCTGATTGGGGGAAGGGGGAGCCCAGAGGAGAACATGCACACTCCTCTCTTCACCCTGACAAACAACTGATCAGGGGAGGGGAGCTGAGAGGAGCACGCACAGATGCTCCGCTGACCCCTTCTCCCCCAATCAACTGTTTGTCAGAGGGGGAGGGACACCTGCAGTCTTTCCAAGCTCCCTTCTCCCCCAGACCGTCTGACTGACAGCTGATCAGGGAAGGGGGAGACTGGGAAGAGGATACATGCTCTTCCCAGGCTCCCCTTCCCCATCAGCTGTCAAGGCATATCTGCCCCCTCCAACAGTTGCCTATCAGCAGCACCTTTACAGAAGTCAGTCTCCAGCCCCCACCCATGGCGATGACTGCAACAGAGGCCAGCCTCCCTGCAATCACATGGCCGGCTTCCTGCACTTGCCCTGCTGTGTGGCAGCGACGATTGCCTGCCACATGGCCGCACAGGGATTGGGCCCACGCTCCTCATGTACCCTCACCCAATACAGCCCCACTGTGAGCTTGATCCAAAAGCCACCGAACTGTGCGTGTTCATTGATTTCAATGGGGTTGGATCTGGCCTCTTCAGGCTAAGCAAGGTACACAGTAATTAAGAACTCTGACTGGGTCAAGCTGTTAATCAGTGCCCAATGGTGCTGCTTTCCTGGAAGAGTCTGTCAGTGTTTCCATGATCAAATTGCATAGAATGCATAGAATGTGGCCATATCCACCCCAGCTTTAAATGAGGAAAACAAAATCTCATCATGGAATCCATTTCTGACTGTTGGTTTTTGGGGCAGACGGTATTGCAAAACTGTTTACCTCCCAAATTCCAGAATTCTGTATAAGGATGGTGTGCTTTTCCCCCATGCTCGTATGTGTTGCTGTAACTAAAGGAAACATTTTTTTTAAATGCAATTTTAAAAGCTGTTTACCCTTAAAAGTACACACAAGCTATAAAATGCAACTGTTTGGTATTCACAGTAGCTCACTTTACCCAAAGGCTTTTTGTTGTACATTTGGTGTTATGGATCCATAATGTTACTACAGCTAATCCATATTCAGAGTGCATGCTAGAGCAGCTCCATAAGACTGTGCAAACTCATGCAGTACTTGATACATTGGGTTCTGAGGACATTATGTACCAAGGGCCAAATTCTGCCTTCATTTTGCAAAGTTAATAGAGTTGCTGTGTCACAACTATGAGCAAAGCTTGCCCCATGTGTCTGTTGTTTCTGCATTATGGACTCTAAACATCTGACAAAACTTTGGGCGCTTTCCCACGTTCCAAAACGTGCACTCTTTGCCTCCACGAGAAACTCCCAGAGGCAAATGCTGTGCAGCTTTTCTCACGTGGGAAAACAAAGCCACTCGGCTTTGGTGCTGATCATGCGGAGGATGCCACATGGAAAATCGAGGTCTGCGTCCTCTACATGATCAGTGCCAAAGCCATATAGCCGTGACAAAAGCCGTGCAACATTTGCCTCAGAGTTTCTCATGGAGGCAAACGGTGTGCATTTTGGAATGTGGGAAAGTGCCCTTTAATGGCACTGCTGGTAGGATTCTAAATCGGAGGAATCCCCAGCAGCAGGCCAATAGGAGACTTTTCCCCAACTTGTTCTTTGTAATATATTAAAGTTACAAACAAAACACATGAAAGCTATAGAGTCTTGTTAACCGCTTCCCTTAAAGCTATGAAAGGGAGATGAGAGGGTGCGATCTCATACGGACACAACATTGGAAGCCAAGAGCTCCCGATTTCTAATCCTGACCCTATTCTTTGCCTTAATTTTCCCTTTCGCTAAATTGCAGGCAGTAATTCCAACCGCAAAGGAGTGTTGTGGGAGTTTACATGTTACTGTTTGTAGAAGGCTTTGAACGCCACATCTGAGGCCGCTTTTAGACGCTCGCACTGTGCGCTCACACGGGGTTTCAAAAACCCCACGAGGAGAGATTACACGTGACACCGCCGGCAATCGCGCGCCTGATAGAGCACCGCGCATTCTTTGCAAGCCGCGAACTGACCGGGAGCCTGATCGAGGTAGGTCATTCGCAGCTTGTAGAGAATGCGCGGCGCGTATCAGGTGCACGATTGCCGGCAGCGTCACATGTAATCTCTCCTCGTGGGGTTTTTGAAACCCCGCACGAGCGCACAGCGCGATCGTCTAAAAGCGGCCTAAGTATTAGGAAAGGAAGGGTTGTACTTTGAATTCAGTCCTTCACTCAGCCCACTAACTGACCCAAAAAATTAGTGTCAATGACTCCCAGTGCTGGGTAGTAGGGCGAAGGTTGTGCAATTGAGTTACTGCTCTGATATACAGCTTTTTTGTCTTAGTGGGCTTAAGGGAGCTCCTTTAACATAATGTGAATAAAACTGACTGTGATTTATACATACTGCGCTTTGGAGTGGTTCCAATTTTTCCAGGAGAGATTGTTCAGTGCTACAATAACTTGAAAAATGATGTGCAGTTTTTTTAAAATTAAGACAAGAACTGTGTAAAGAAATTCCAGTAAAATTGCTGACCAGATAGTCTTGTTAAGACTGTGCCCCTGTAGTTCCCTTGCCACCCTATGAACTTTCTGTATATTCAGAGCTTCTTGCAGAGAGTGGGACTGATCCTAAATCCTGCCTGCTGTGCAATAAGCGCATGTCTCTCACAGGCCTCACGTGCACCCATACTGTCATGGGCTATGGTCCGCGCACAACCACGCAGGAACACGCACATGCTCAAATAAGCCGCGGAAGGGAGGGGGAATTGCTCCCAATGTTTCTTCATTAGACATTTGTTTCATTTCCAGTAATGGCTGTGAGTTGTAGGTGCACTGAGGCTCCTTTT
This sequence comes from Sphenodon punctatus, assembly GCA_003113815.1. NCBI lineage: Eukaryota > Metazoa > Chordata > Lepidosauria > Sphenodontia > Sphenodontidae > Sphenodon > Sphenodon punctatus. The sequence continues at coordinate 3,316,557 of QEPC01012592.1, read as the reverse complement.
CAATGTGGACTCAGGGCTCACCAAGTCAGAGGAAAAGCTGTCAAAGTCAAACCCCAAGCCAGGTTATCACAGACCACTAAAACATACAGTATTCCTGCTTTTGCAAGGCTATTCCAATGAAACCGAGATCATTATCAAGTGTAAAGAGCAACAATAGGGGCAAAGTGGATACCAGTATAATTTGGCACCTGGTCAAAGTTGCTGGACTTGACTTTCTCCTGCCTTGTCACCAGAGGCATAACTAGGTTGGAATGAGCCCAGGTGCAGAAGATGGAACTTCTCCCACCCACCCTGATTCTCCCCTTCCAGCTGCACCAGGGAGTTTAGGCCTCCTGTAGCTGCCCTGCCTATCCTTGTTATGGCTACACCCTTACTTACCATATTTGTCATCATTCGCCCCCCTGCAAAAAGAAGATTTAGTATTTCCATCAGTGCAGGTGGGAGATGCTGATCTTGCAGAATTTTATGCTTTCATTGGGTAATTTCAGACGCGGATCCCGGTCCATGATCAGACTGGCCATCCTTTATACGTGCCAGCCTGATCGCGGAGGGGAATCGAGGAGGGGGCGGGGCTGCACGGCGCGATGTGCAGCCGCTCAGCCCTGCCCCACCCCAAGCTCCACCGGCCGGCCGTCCTCGGGGAAACGGGCAGGCACAGCAGACAATCAGGCCGCTGTGCCCAATCCCGTACCGTGGTCTGGACCGCAGTCAGGAATGGGGCAAGGTAACAGACATTACTTTCACCCCATTCCCAATTGTGGTCCAGCTAACCACGCTTCTGGAGGTGAGGCCAGCCTCACCTCCAGAACCGTGATTAGCTTTGAACCCCGCCAGGAATTCACCGTGGTGAACATCTGGCGGGGCTCAAACAGACGTTCATGCAATAACCGCCACCACCCTGAATCCACTGTGATTCAGGGTGGTTGACTGTGATCCCGTAACATCTGAAATTACCCTTTGTGCAGACAATGGGTGATTTCAGACATGCCGGGGCGCCCATTGGCCCCAGCACGGAATCACCATTTGATTCTCCTCCGGAATCAAAACAGCCCATCAGCAGACGTGCCGGTCGATTCCGGAGGGGGCGGGACTGCGCGGCGCAACATGCGGTCGCACAGCCCCACGCTCCCGAGGCCGTCCATCCTCTGGGAGATGGGCGGCCAATGCGGCCACAGCACCCGCCCGCCCCCGAGGTATTGATCACGGCCCAGAATCAGCAGTGGGCATAGCCGCCGATTGTGGGCCATGGTCCGGGAGCAGACATGATGTTACCACGGTCAACCACGGTGAATTGACCGTGGTAACATCACATCTGTTGGGCCGAAAAATTATTCCCGCCGGGTGTTCACCCTCGGCAGGAATCGCTTTGACCACGCTTTCGGAGGGCCGGCCGGCCGGACCTCCAAAAGCGTGGTCAAAGCGATTCCCGCCAGGGGTGAACATCCGGTGGGAATCACTTTTTGGCCCAACAGACGTTTCGCCATCATGGTCCCCATAGGGGGATTCACCGTGGTTGACTGTGGTGGCATAACGTCTAAAATCACCCAATGTAGTTTCCAAGCAGTAGAAAATCTGGTCCGGTGGGGTTTGGGCTTTTTTTTTTGTCATCTGAAAAGTAGAACTTTGTCACTTGTAGCATGTTCATGATGATTTCTTTTTTAATTGTAATTCAGGAATTAGTTTGGACCTGAGTGAAGATAGCTTCTCAGATTTTCCCCAGCCACTTTTCACAGTACCCATTTCATAACATGTAATGACAACAGGAAAGGAATGTTGTATCCTGTAATTGATTGCCCCTTTAATCATCTGAAAGAGGCGTATAAGAATCTGAAGGCAGACTACTTTGGAAATGAAATGTCATTGGCCATTTTTCTGGCTTATTACTTTTTACTCAAGATGCCTTCCTCTGTCCTGTAGCATCACTGTCCAAAGGTCCAGTAGGATTTTAAAAAAAAAATACAGGAGAATTTGAGTGTATTTAGGTCTTGTGGAAACTGTTAGCCTGATGCTTCTGCAGCTAGCAAGCTATCAATTTTGCTACAAAAGCTACAGCACAGGCAGAAGTAGGGCAAGACTCCAATTTCTCAGCTCTCTTTTTGGGTTCAGGAAGAAGGGCTCTGCCAGACAGCCTGGACTACGTGGTTTATTCTGTTTTTTAGCCTCCTTACTCTAGTGGGATCACAAGCAACATAGATGTGTGTATCACTTCACAGGAGTGTCCATGAGATGTAATGGATTTAGGTCATTCCTGACCAAGGTTTGACCTGAGTTAGGACCCTGGAAGATCCAGCCCTCTTCATTCCCTCTTCCCAAATTTTACCTGGTAGCAAATAGATAGTGCTATAGTATGCAACACAGGTTTTGTATTTTAAAGGATATGGTTCAAAATATGATCCACATAAACTACTGAATTTCAATTACAAAGTGTTTTGTTTCTGCTTTTGTTTAATATTTAGCATATCACGTTCCAGTAGCGGAAACAAATGCAAGATTCTTAATGGCTGGAGAATAGTGGAGCCAGTACTTCATAGCAGTAGCTCCAGTTGAACCAACGTTCAGTGGGGCTCGCACACACAGAATTAGCGGTTGCTGTCTGTCACACCTGTGGGAACTCGGGAGGGGCAAGTACTGTCCTTTACAAGCACCTGGTTATTAAAGTGTGCTTTACCTGCCCTAACAACAGTGCTTTCCAATACCTTTACAACAACCAACCTCAAGAGCATGATTCGGACATTAGCCTTTTCTTCCCCACAACTCTATTCTCTCCCCTCTGCCCCCACTCTCTTCCTCAGGTGTCCCTTCCATATGCTGGATTTGGGAGAGTTGTACTGTAAACAGATAGAATGTTAAAATGGATTTCTGAGCATGATTTGTTTTGTACATATTGAAATATGTTTAACTTATTTTGATTGCCCCTTTTAATTTTTCAAGTGTTTTATTATTTTTTATTAACTCTCTCAATGTGAAGTTTCTCTCTGTTGCCTGCCACAGAAGTAGTCAATGAACAGAAGCCCCGGGATTTGGACCACCAGTCATCTTTGCATTGGATCTGATCTTGTGTTCCTGTCATTTTGCTTCACTTCAGTTCTCTCTTGTTTCCCTTCTGCTGTACAAGTAGGACAGAGAAGCCAATGGACAATGCAGGCAGGAAAATAATTTCCTTCTCCCCTTCCTTGTGTGCTTTATACCTACCTAAGAACTCTTCTTATCTCTAGGGACTGCGCAAGGTTTAAACAAACAAAAACCCCAACTCTCAGTTTCCCCTCCATGCAGATCAAAGAGATTCAGCTGCTTTGAAAAGTGATAGTGGCTGAGACTATCTAGGCAGGTGTTTGCAGCAGCTGAGTCTGTATGCTTTTCACTTTCATTGCAGGAACTAAAACTATTTAACTTGAGCCAAGTAACACTTAAAAAGCTTTATATTTATTTATAGCTTCTTTTTTTAAAAAAAAAAAAAGTTAAATGAGTCATTTTTCTTTTTTTCATGACAATACAACAACAAAAAAAGGATAAATCAAGTTAAAAGAAATAATCATTAATTGTTTTTGTCTAGATCAAGAATGAATGTTAGCAGCTGAAATAAACCCTAAAAAGTATTTGTTGTGTGCGTTTCTCCTTGTTTTGGTCTTTCCAGCCTGGATCCTCTGGTAATTTGGCGAGATGATAAGTCTGACTTTGCTGTATTACACTGGGATAAAGCTGCCAGTGGGGCTGAAGGATGGGCCTCATTTTCAGCTGTTCTGCACAGAAACATTCCAGCAGAAACCTTTAGCTCACAAAAAACCTTTAGCTCTTGTGAGAGTGGAAACCACAGTTCAGAAATCATTATGTCTCAGCTAGGACTGAAAATGGACGCAGTGCTTTTTCAGTTTACATTTTCATCCAAACACTACTGCAAAAGTGGAATAAATAGTTCAATTTAATTAAACTAAAATTGTTACTTTGGTTTACCTTTGTTCGTTGGAATTTGCCCTAAAGCAATCACCATGGATCCAAACAGTTAATCCCCTTGGGAAAACTGACTTCAGTGACTATAATTCACTTTGTGTTCATACAACACATAGCCTCTCACCAGGTATGATATGTTCTATCTAGAAAGTTAAGGATTGTGTGAATAGTCAAGTATTAAAAACGTTACCATCCATAATTGCCATCCTTTCCCTATTTACAAGATTGTAAGCTCTCGGGTAGGGACCGTGTCTATCTTATTCTTTGTAAAGCGCCAGGTACATCACTGGCGCTATATAAATGCTTATAATAATAATAACCCATAATATGTCTTTATCTTTGCTCAGGAGTACATATGCATCCGTAGTAATTCGGGTTACCACTAAGGCTAAAACAAGATCTCTCAAAAGCAAGAAATCTCGTTGAAAGCCTGTTCTCAGTTCATCTTGAAACAAACCGAGAACCTCAGGATGTCCAACGATACCTTGCAAAATTTTCAGCAAGATATTTTTTTATTGCATATGCACAATGACCACCTCCCTTAACTAGAATGACAGCAGTAATGTTGGTGCCATTTTAGTTAAGGGCAGTGTATTGTGCATGCGCAAAATGGCCACTGGGCTGTTTTGTGCATGTGCAGGTTGGTAGGTTTGGGAGTTTTGTTTTTCCCTTGCCAAGAATTTGTCATGAGTTTGGGCAATTACCAGGAAATTAATCCTGGTGCCTCCACACCTAAGAATTCTAGCAAGGGGGAGGAAAAGGTATTTGTTCAGCCCTAGTTACTATCCCTCGGGTTTGCCCTGGATTCTCCAGATTTTAGCCCATCAACTCTGGGTGAAGCCCTGTTTTTTTTCCAAGTTATCCAAGGGTACCTGGCTAGCGCTGGGGAGTTAGTGCTTTGGAGGGCAGTGGTGGGCATGGCTGCAACAGAAAGGGGCAGAAGAGTCCCTTTGCCCCACTCCCTGTCTGACATGGCCCTGCACCTTTTGTAAAATCATGTCAGAACAGTCCATAGGGGGTGTGGCTATGTTGGAAAATGGCAGGAGAGTTCCTTTATCCCACTCCCTCAGAGTGAAAGAAATAGGGAAGACGCCAACCCTAATGGTGACCATCTACTATTTTACTTTTGTTCATGTTAACACAGTGTTGAAAACATAGTTGGTGAGTTAAGGGGTTATTGGTGAGTTAAGGGGTTATTACTTCAGAGTTAAAGCTTATGCAAACCAACTCTTGGGGCATAATTGCCTGCCACTAAAATCTATGACAAAACTCCCATCAGTTTTAATGGTGGAGGATTGTATGCCCTTAGTTACTTGTCCAGTCAGGGAACAGAAATATCTCCTGCAGCTTAGCACTGTGGTCAGTTCTGGCTATATTAGGAAACCAATGGTAACAGTGTGGAAAGATGATCCTCCGAGGCCTGGCACGAATTCAGCAAACCTGCAGCTTTTTTCTTCTAGCAACCCAATGACATGGTCTGCTGATTCAGTTTTGGGTTATGATGACCTACAAATTGTGAAATTCTACTTTAGACTTCTATAATCCCAAACTATACCTACAATCCCAGAGTACATGGGAAAATGCTGTGAATTTGTGGAAAGGATGCATGTCTATAGAAAGGATTCAGAAGAGAGCAACTAAAGTGATAGAATGCAAGCCAAATGAGGAAAGGCTGAAAGAGAGAGACAATAGCAGTTCTCATTTATTATTTATTAAAAATATTTCTATCCTGCCCCTCTCACCCATGGTGACTTGGAACAGCTCACAACCAAGTAAAAACAATAGTATAAAACAGTAAATACAAACATTAATACATAGCTATAAAGTCATGATTGCAACAAAATCAAAAATCTGTACAGAAAACATCCCTGCCCCCATAACCCATCCCACCCTCTCCTCCCACCCCCACCCACATGCCTGACAGAAAAGCCAGGTCTTACAGCTGAGCTCCGTCAGAAAGCAAGGAGATTGGGGCTATGGCAGACCTCCACTGGGAGGCCATTCCAAAGCAATGGCACGGCCGTCGAGAACACCTGCCTGTCTGCTCAGACCCACCAAAATCATTGGACCTCCAGGAGGGTGTTCCCAGACAACCGCAGGGGCCTCCCAAGGGATGACACGGTCCTTCAGGTAAGCAGGGCCCAAGCCATTTAGGGCCTTAAAGGTCAAAAACAGCACCTTGAATTGAGCTCTGAAGACAATAGACAGCCCGTGCAGATGTAGACCACTGAGGTAACATGCTCCCTGCAACCCACCCTTGTAAGGAAACGGGCCGCAGCATTCTGCGCCAGCTGCAGTTTCCAGACTGTCACCAAGGGCAGCCCCACGTCGAGCACGTTGCAATAGTCTAGTCTTGAGGTGATGAATGCATGGATGAGTGTGGGAAGGTCTGAATCTGAGACATGGGCAGAGTCTTCTCACAAGATATAATTGGCAAGACACCCTGGCCACAGACAACACCTGAGAGTCCAAGCATAGCTGTGACTCCAGGGGCACCCCCAGGCTCAGCATAGATGGAACCAATGGAGGACGAACACGCTCGACAACGGGAGTATTCCCCTGCCCCAGAATTCCACCCTCCTCCACCAACATCATCTCTGTCTTATCAGGGAAGTCGCAAAAAAAAATGAATGTTTGTTCTCCATAGAAGATAGAATAAGAAGAAATAGGCTTAAATTGCTGCAAAGCAGATTTTTAGTTAAATATTCGGAAAACTTCCTAACTATAAGAACAGTTGGGCAAGGGAATAGGTTACCTAAGTTGGTCATGGAATCTACTTCCTTGGGGGTTTTCAAAAACTGGACAAGTATCTGTCTATGATGCTGTAGGTGGAAGGCGTCCTTTCTTGAAGCAGGGGGCTGGACTAGGTGGCCCCTAAGGTCCCCTAACCCTACAGTTCTAAAAATCTCTTTTAGTAGTCTGATTAAAGGTGCACCACATTAGTTCACATTCTGACCATTTTCTTTCCAATCTTAAAATCTAGACGATTTAGTGCAATAAAGTCTTGTTTCACATATTGGATAAGTTAGGTTCACCCAATATCAGTGTCAGCTGGCCCTCCGCTGTATCTAAGACTGCTTTCTTATACACATCTAGATGTGTATAAGAGACAGTCTTGAAGCAGGGGGCTGGACTAGGTGGCCCCTAAGGTCCCCTAACCCTACAGTTCTAAAAATCTCTTTTAGTAGTCTGATTAAAGGTGCACCACATTAGTTCACATTCTGACCATTTTCTTTCCAATCTTAAAATCTAGACGATTTAGTGCAATAAAGTCTTGTTTCACATATTGGATAAGTTAGGTTCACCCAATATCAGTGTCAGCTGGCCCTCCGCTGTATCTAAGACTGCTTTTAAATGAGGGCGCGCTGCTGTCTCTTATACACATCTAGATGTGTATAAGAGACAGCTTCAGCACTCCTCGTTTAAAAGCAGCCTCTGTATTTTGCACAAAGTCATGCAGTGACTACTGCAGGAAGAAGGTTTAAATCCAGCTCTCCTAGTTTCCAGTCCAGGCATTATAATCAAAAGACTGCACTGGAAACAGAAAATTCTAGTAATGGAAATCATTTTGAAAATCCGAATCGGTTTGGTATCGGACCTACCCTAGTTAAATTTGGATTTAAATTGTATTAATCAGAATTGGTATCAATTCTGAGCAATATGGTCTTAATCCATATGTCTGTCCCCAACTCTGCCTTCCTGGTTTGAGGGAGGCAGAGCTGTGGGTAGAGGGGCTGCACAGGAGTGGGAAGGGGGTAGTGTTAGGTGGGGGAGGAGGGAGGAGGAAAGGGACTCATAACTAGCGCACAGCCTTACACAAGTACCCAACTGTTCAGACAGTGATGCCCTCAGGATCTTATATAGCCCTATGCCTCTACAAGAAAGGCAGGCAAGATCATCACCGGACTGAGCACCCTATAAACTGGGCCTTTTCCACACACCACACAACACTCCAGAGACAGATAAATGGGGCAGGGAAACCGTGTAGGGAAGGGTGGGGGGGGAGGGACTTGGGGTTGGTGAGGGAAGGAAAGGAGGGAAGAACCATACACTCTGGGGGACTAAAGGAACAGTGCCACCAAGGTTAAGCGGAAGGGTCTGGCAGGGGGGCTGATTTGTCTATCACTCTCACACACTGCCAGGAATTCAAACACACACACTTGCGAGCACACACACTCCAGACACTACCACTCTTCCATACAAATACGATACCACAAGTCAGTAGGCCAGTCTCAAGCTCAGATCACTGATCATCGGCAACCATTCTCCCCATCTGCTGACTTTTAAGTGCTCTGGCCCCTCCCTGCTGCTGTGAGCAGGCGCTCCGAGCGCTGAGACTCTCCCTGGACCAGCACCCTCTCATGCCTGTACAGTGCGGTCTGCGTGCACTCCACTGCTGCCGTATCAGTGTCTCAGACCCCCTCCGGCCACTCTGCTGAATCAAGGGGGCGTGGCCCCGAGGAAGCCTCCAAGGGTCGCGCTGTCAAGCTTCCCCGCCTTCCCTCGACCCATCCCTACAGGATCCCTTCTGTGCACACATGGCCATTTTCCAAAATGGCTCTGGGCATCAGCTCCATTTTGGAAAATGGTATCCAATCTGAACATGCGCAGACCGGATGCCATTTTCCAAAATAGCACCGACGCGGCCCAGTGCCATTTTGGAAAGTGGCTGTGTTTGTGCAGAACAACCATGTTGACCAGTTTGCATGTGCATAGTACTTTTTTTGTTTTGTTAATTCCTTCCTGGCATGGCTCCAAGAAGGCTGTGCTGGGTGCCGCACGTCACCTGAGCCTAGGAAAAAAATTAAGCAAACTACCTGCCCTTCCCACCCCTGCGCAGCCTCTCTACTCCCCTCCCCATCCCTGTGCAGCCCCTCTACCCCCACCTCCCCTAGAATCCTGCCTGCCTGCCCCAGCAGCGCTGCTGCAGCACACACTAGGGCAACAGGAGTCCATGGGAGGTGGACAGTGGGCAAGTGTCCAGGGGAGGTAGAGCTGGTGGCAGAATGGGTACTTTGGAAAGAGCTTTATTCTTCCCAGGGTATTTGATGGGGACATTGGATCCCCCATAATCAAATCTGACCAATGCAATTCTCCCAATTTGCCCAAAAATGGGGTGAATCATATTGATCCAATACTGATCTTCCCATCCCTAGAAAGTTCATAGAATTCTAATGTTGCAAGAGGCTTCAAGGGTCAAATTCCCTGCCCAACAGAATTCGGTTTAACTCCTTGCATCCCTCCCCTTTCCCTCAACCTTTATTGCTAGCAAATGGCTGATGAAGAATTCGGGTGTCTTTACTACTTTCCTCATCTTCAGACAGTAATGCAAGTGGGAGCAGTCCAATAAATGCTGGAACGGTTGGGGGACATAATCTCTGTCAGGCGCTAGGAGTGAACAGCAGGGAATGGAGCACTCCATTACGCCCTGTTGGGTACTTCTCCAAAGCAACAAAGAGTGTCCTCTGGCAAAGACAGGATAGGTTCAGTGGACCATTGGTCTGACCCAGTATGACACAATTTATTTTCTTAAAAAGCCCAGTTTCCTGGGAAGTTTTATCTTTCAAACCTTATTTACCCTAAAATAATAAAATTGTTTTCTACATCATTTTGAAATGATAGAGCACCTCATGAGTGCTTTGAAAAAATTATTCAGTACAAGGGTGTAGCTCTAAGAGGGAACAGATGATACAACTGCCCCAGGGCCTAGAAGCCTGGAGGACCCACTCTACCTGGTGCACCTGCATCCCTTGCCATTGGGAGGAGAGCCAGAAGAGGCCCATTCTATCTTAGCTACCCCCCGATTCAGTATTCAGGAACACTACAGGTACCAACTGTAGCAGGATAGGAAGCAACAATGCTGATCTTCTTGTGCACATCTGTAACAAACTGTCCCACTTATGAACCCTAGAGCTTAAGTAAACTTTTATGGTCTAGGGAGATAGTTAACCACTGACCCTAACATTTTGGCCAGCAGGGCTTTCTCTGAAAGGTAGTATCTAGAATGTTTCGACGGCTACAATACTTTTCTAGGTTTCCAATGGTTGATAGTACTAATAATAATAATTTCTATAGTGCTACTAGGCATACACAGTGCTTTACAGTCACAAATCTTTGGAGACAGGTCCCTTCCCAGTGGGCTTACAATCTAAGATGAACAAGGGTGAGGTGAACACAAGGAGAAACAGACAGACACACACACACACACACACAGAACTGAAGCTGAGAAGTTGTGACTTGCCCAAGGTCACCCCATGAGTTCACGGCTAGGACAGTATTCAAATCCTGACTTCCCAGGACCAAGTCCAGCACCTTATCCATTACACCACACTGACTCTCTAAACTAAAAGGCTGTGACTTGCCCAAGGCCACCCAGTGAGTTTATAGCTAGGGCATGATTTGAACCCTGGTTTTCCAGGTCCAAATCCAGCACCTTATCCACTACACCACACTGGCTCATTGTCTCTACTAGGAAAATACCAATTGGCTGCTCCCCAACCATGTAAAGTAACAGCTCATTACACAGGAATTTGCCTCAAGTTCCCATAAGTCATTGGTACGGACACACAAGAAGCCTGATGACTAGAGTAATGATCACGTACATTCTGCAAGTCAAGTTTTGGCTCCTTAGGCATTAATTCCAAACCCACTGAGGTCAATGGCAAAACTCCCATTAATTTTAACAGTTAAGGACTGCACCATTAGACAGTGCAGACTTGTTCCCTGGACTTGAGGCCTTTTTTCTCTTTCTGGAAAGTAGAATGGGACAGTGCAGTTCTAATGGCTCAGCCTAAGGAGAATAGCTCTGATTAGAGTTGTCACTCCTCTGGATTAATCCAGGGACTCCAAGCTTTGACCGAGTCTCCAGGCTCTGAGTGGTTCCTCTCCCTCAAGGGTGGGGTGCAGAACCCTATTGGAAATGGGGTGGGGTGAAGAGGCCCTCCTTCCCCCTTTCCAATGTGTCCCCTCCCCATGCAATGCTGTGATGCCACCAGGCTCCAAAATTAGGTTGGCCACATTAGAAAGAGGTAGGAGAGTCCCTTTGCCATGCCCCTTTCATGATGTGGCCCTGCCCCATTTAAAGAGTTGTGATGTCATCACACACCAAGAGCATGTCACCTGATCAGAAAGGGGTGGGAGAGAACCTTTGTCCTGCCCCCTTCAACATGGCCTCTCCCCTTTCTGGGTGACAATCTTCCAGAAAGGGGGTAACCCTTCAGATGGCATCCCTGGCACAGGCCCCAGCCTAGGCCGCTTTTAGATGTGCGCAGCGCACATGCAGCATAAAATCACACCACATGTAAAAATCCCAAGGGCAGGGTTTAGATGTAATATTGTGTGCGTTAAAGCCGGTCTTGTGTTATTTTAAAAACATGAATACCTCGATGTCGAGGTATTTAATTTGCGGTTTTAAAAGAATGTACAAACAGCTTTAACGCACAAAATGCCACATCTAAACCCCACCCATGGGATTTTTACACATGGCGTGATTTTACGCCACGTGTGTGCTGCACAAGTCTAAAGCCAGTTTCATATGGGCACCCCACGCACATGTGTGCGGTGGGCGCCCGTGCAAATGCCACCCGCGGTGGGTGGGGGATGGGTGGGCACCCATGGGAGTGGTGCCCGCAGTGGGTGGGGATGCGCATGCTCCAGGACTCCATCCATCTCCCATGCACGGAGCAACAGGCTCCAACAGCGCACACCCACCTCCACCACCACGGGTGCACACCCATCCCCGGTCCACCTTGGCCCATTTTAAAAGAGCCTAAAAGCGGTCCTGGTTTTATTGCGCTATCTGGAGCATGGAATGGGATTGGGGTCTTTCCTCTGTTCCCCCTCATGACTGGCTGTGACTCAATTTCCCCATTTACAGACTTCACTGGTCAGAGCTCTCTCCAGAACTGTCCCAGTCTGTAAAGCAGTAACTATACTGCCACCTGTGTCCCTGGAGATTCCCGGTCGCAGAAATTGTATTAAGGTTCACCCAAGTATCTAACCTGGGATGTCCCCACGTCAGTGTTCTCCAGTGTCAATGGCCCTTTTTAAATGGACTATGGCAGGTGGGGGGATGGGTGTGCGGCTGCAGTGGGTGGAGGTGGGTGTACGCCTGCTCCAATGGGCGCACTCCCATCTCCACCCACCTCCACCCACGGAGCATCAGACATTGGAGCCCATTGCTCCGTGCATGGGTGATGGGTAGAGATGGATGGAGGTGGGTGTTGCAGGGGAGAATGCACACCCATCTTCCCACCCACCCCCGTGACGTTTACATGGAAGCCCACACCCCACCTCCAACCCACCGCACACCCTCATGCACATCCAGCGGGGATTGGGGACATCCGTATAAAAACGGTCAATATCACACAAGTGCACTAATATTTGGTTAAAAGAATTCGTATTTATAAATTAATTACAAGACAATATTGATTTGAGTGCAATTTTAACAAAAGGATTCAAAAGTAACGCAATGCTAGATTGACTAGAAAGTTCCCTAACATCTTACCATACTCAAAAGTCCATGTTACACAACTAGATGTCTGTACCTGGGTCCTCTTCATCTTGATCGCTTTTGATGTTTATTGGCCCATGTCTCAGCAGGGTCTCTCTCATAGGTCTCTTTGTTTGCTTCTCTTTGTCTTCTTAAATATTTCCTATATGGCTCTCAAAAGGTTCTCCATTTGTTTGTTTCTGGGTCATTGGCTCCATCTCTGGAAGTTACTGATAAACCCAAGTATCCTCCACTAATACTCCATCTACATTGCCATTGTCTTCCCTATCTGCTCCAGAACCTGCTCAACTTCGTGGGGGCTCATATTTTATTTTCTACTTTCCAAACTTAACTTTTCTTTATATTGTCTCCACATACAAATTTTCCCCTCATTGGACTCAGTGTTTCTAGACAACTCAAACACCACAAAACTTGTCATGTTTTACATAATGATCCCAAAAGTACAATTGCATTGTTCATTCACATGAAGACATGATACATGTGTGTTGCATAAGTGGTTGTTTTCATAAACCCTGTCACACATCCCCACCTCCTTGAGAACATACGAAAAGTTTGGTTAGATCCCAAAACTGGAACGTGTCAGTCTGTGCTCCATCAGCGTGACAAGTCATCTGCAACCACATTTTCTTTTACCCTTAATGTGTACAATGGTCATGTCATATTCCTGTAAAATCATGCTCCATCTCAGCAGTTTGGAGTTGGAACTTTTAACATTATTCAATCATGTCAAAGGTGAATGGTCAGTGTAGACTGTAAATTTTGTACAAGTATGGTTTAAATTTCTACACAGAACAAAACAAACAAAGGATCTGCTGCAACAGTAAATGTTCATTAAAATATATGAATTTGAAAGTCCTCGAAGCAAGATAAAAAGGTACAGTCAACAATATCAGATGAAACAGCTTCTTAGATATATGATGGATAAACTTTTTTAAAAATAATTGTATTAGCTATTCGTTTTGGTGACGTTAACAATCTTCTATGTCTTAAAACAAAGATAACCATGTACAACTGAGGTATTTAACAATAAAGCAAATAACACAACAAGGTGATATTCCATTTTGTTTGGTTACAATTGAGAGGATCTCCACTTCTCCATCTGCCCAGTCCATCAAAATGTGTAATTGAACAGGTAAAATATTTGGTCTTTGGGTAGTTGTTCAGATTTCATACTGTCCAAGCATGGGAACCATTTTGCTGTGAAATCTTCATCAGTCCCATTTAATGCAGCGAGTATTTTTTCCATCATGAATATATACTATAACCTGTTAAGCCACTGATCTATTGTAGGTTGTGTTTCAGATTTCCAGTGTTTTAAAATTATATTTATAGCTGCCAAAATCAATGTCTTGCAGATGGGTTTATAATGCTTTATTAGTGCAGAACGAGGTTATAGTCCCAATAGTGCTGTTTCAGGCTCGAACAGGATTGTCAGATCTGTGATCTTTTGCAAGTATGTCTACACAATACTTCAGAATGGCTTAATCTTATCACACTCACCCCAACAATGTCTATAAGACCCCTTAGTCTCACACTGCCAACACATCCCCTCTTCACTGTGTTTCATAAAGCTCGCTCTCGTGAGCATTAAATAATACTTTAAGATCAACTTAATTTGTGGCTCCTTTATTAGTAGGGTGGCATAGCATAAGAATTGTGCATTTTGTGATACAAGCATCAAATTTTGTACAAAGATGCTTTAGACTATAACAAAGAAATAGAGATATAGGGACATGTGAACAGAGCCAGTTGGGGGCATTGGGGGGTGTGTTTGTGTAAAAAACAATTAATTCCATAATTAAATGGCATAATTGTTTTTCAGTTAATGACTTAAAAGTGTGCATAGTGTAGCGTAAATAACAGTGACCACAAAAATAATATATGCACACCATATAAGAGTAATTGAAAAATGAAGGAAACCCAGTGACATAAATGTAGAAAGAGTTATAATGCAAAGTACACATAGCAGTTAATTTTGTGGGCGCTCTCCATCACAAAAACACATTGCAGTACATGGTAGCCCAGCCACAGCACAGCTGTATCCCTTCTTACGGTCACATTTCCATTTTGCAGCCATAGTTAATAAGCTCCACACGTCCCTTTGAAGCAGCCAGTAGTGTAGTCCAAGTGGGTTGCCATGCAGACCCTGCTTCACCCTCCCATTCCCATTCTCTGGGATTGGGGACTGGTGGACTAAGGGCGAATTCACACGTGCAGCAATTATCTGGATTTTAAAAAACTGGTTCTCAATAGTTCGCTGTTAACAAGTCCTGTTGCATTCACATGCATGCCATACCGTTTTTAAGTACAGCGAAATAATGCATTCAGACCTTCTTGTAGTGCGCGCTTACCTGGCTGCTCAGTGCGGTTCAGTTACAGGAAGTGGCCTGTGGGGAGCCAGAAGGTTGCTACTTTGTAAACAACATTCTTTGAGATGGCTCTAAACATTCTCACAACACACAACCTTCCAGCCAACATGGATTTTTTTTCCTTGTATGTTTAGAAAGGGTTGGAAGGAATGGTCATTCTGAAGGGTAGAGTGCTTTTTATACTAGAGAAGCTGAGACCATCATGTGGTCTATTATTTGAATAGGGTGAACATGCACAACCCAGTTATGAGAATGTTCGGAGCCAACTCAAAGAACGTTGCTTGCAAGGTAGCAACCTTCTGCTTTATCTCGCAGTCCGATCGGAGGGGGTGCCCCCTGCTTTCCTGCACGGGACTTCTAGACTGGGGGGGGGGGGGGGGGATCAGGGAGTAAAGAGGGAGAGCCTGAGGCTGCTGGAAAGAAGCCCCTCGCATAGTGAGGCGCGCTGCTTCTCTCCCTGGTTTCTTTCCGGTATCCCGCTGCTGCTACTGCTGCAGCACTACGGCAGAGGCAGAGGCAGATGATTGAAAGGGACGGGAAGCATGGAGGGGAAGAACTTTTTTGGGGAGAAGCTGGCTGCAGCCTGCACCCAGCGAGGCAACTACAGGGCTCCAGCTGGTCTCACTGCTTCCGGTAGGGGCAGGAGTAAAACAGCGCACTTGGAAGCACGGTTGCATTCACATCAGAAAAGATTTCACACCAGTTAAAACCAGTACGATGTTGCTTTCACACTGCTGTTAAGTGCGGATTTATTGAAAACGGACAGCAAAAAGGTAGGTTTGAGTAGCTTTGAAATTCGGATTTCTTTAGTGCGATATTGACCGCATTTAATCGAATTTATGTGTTCAGACATGCATGAAACATTCTTTTTTTAAAAAAATTCGCAAAAATCAGAACGTCTGAATTCCCCATAAGTATTAAGCATGTTCCCCAAACATGACCTGCTTGCAGTGTTGCACATTTCATGTGTTGTAGTAGGGCATCTGCAGTTTCCCAGCCAACCCCTGTGGTTAATTTAGGAGCTGCTCGAGTCCTGAGCAATCAGGCCAGTTTTAGGTCTAATAGTAGAAAAGGCACCGACTCTAGGGATACTCATCTGCAAGATCCCAGTGATTCAATCCATGTCAGATTGACCAGGCTGACCACGCCTCAAATGCAGGGGCCCGAATCTCTTCCTTCTCAACACCCACCAAATTCCTAACCAACTCAGCAAGTAGCCCCCTCATCATTATTATCTGAGTCTGAGGAGATGGACTTTGCCTCCTCAGTTTTCTCAGGCTTGCCCAATTTTCAGAGTATTGCCCCAGCAGAGGGGGCTTCTGGGAATAAGGATACTGGGGTATTAGTACGGTTAAGCACAGATGACAGGAAGTTGACCCCAGGAGAAGATAGTTGTAGTGCCTCTCAGGAAGACGTATCCCAGACCCCACAAGTTGCACAATGCGGGGCTATTGCATTGGTCCCTCGATACAGGCAGTGTCATGATTCAAGTATCCTCAACATTTGTTCCCGGAATTGTGCAGGCTGGGCGCAACTTTCCTCTTTCCCCAATGCCAAGAGTTTTCTGGAGGATTTCCCTATTATTACGCTGCAGGAGACATGGGCTATTCATCAGCCCCTCTTAGAAAATTATTTATCTTATTATGTTCCAGCTGTGATTTTGATGTCTAGGGGCACCCCAGGGGGGGGGATTGGTTTGCGTTGTATCAGACCTGTTAAAAGGGTCAGTGGTTGCAGTGCTCTCAAAGCATCCATGTACTTTAGCAGTGATGCTCAGATTAGGGGGATTGTTCCTCGCAGTGGTTACTGTTTGTATCCCTCTGGCCAATGCTAAATCCTATCGGGCAAAATACTGGTCTTTGGTTGGGGAGTTGCTGGAGGAGATTGCCTCCTCATTTCCTGGGGCTAGGATCGTGCTGACAGGGTATTTTAATGCACGGATGGGTCAAGAGGACCCTGTGGTCCTTCTGGCTGGGGGAGGGAGAAGGGGGTCCAAGCCTTTTGGGCTCCCGGAAATCTAAAGATCTTGTAGCCAATAGCTCAGGGTCCCTCTTTGCTAAGTCGCTGGTTGAATCCTCTTTATGTGTCTTAAATGAGACAGGCTTTGGGGACCAGACGGGTGAGTACACCTATATAGGCCATGCAGGTTGTAGTGTAAGTGATTATATTGCTGTCTCTATTGATATTATCCCTATTATTAGGGATTTTGCTGTGGGCCTTTGTCAGGGTAGTGACCATCTTCCCCTGATACTTGCCTTATCCCCTGTTGGTCAGGCCGTAGTTCCCCACAGGCAGGTCACTTCTTATGTGGGTACTCGCCATGCCACAGTCAAGTTAAACGAGCCCACCCTTTCCAAGGTGGACTCCTTTATCAGGGCTGAGCAGATCAGTGGAGGTAGGGAGCTTTCTTCTTCCTTTGGGGATGTCTACCAATGAACTATTGAACAGTTCAATACCATGTCTGAAAAGCTGAGCGTGCTGCTTTTGTCCTGCTGCCCTGAGCCTCCAGGTTTGCGTCCTCCCAACAAACATTCTAAAATTTGGTTTGATCAGGAGTGTAGAGCCCTTATGAAGCAGCTGGTTTCACTTTATAGGACGTACAGGAGGGGTGGGGAGGATTCCCTCCCCCCCCCCCAGTACTTTATAATTAAGAATTTATATAAGGTGGCTATTAAAACTAAGAGAGCCCAGTATTGGGATCACTAGTGGGATGCTTTGGTGAGCGCGGCCTCCCACGGTGATGGGAAGAAATTCTGGTTATTGTTGAATGGGCTTGACAGTGGGGGTAGGGGTCTTCCCCATTTAACTATTCCAGAAGTTCTCTGGATTAACCATTTTTGAGCCCTGTATGGCAGAGATCAGTGCCATGTTGGCCCAAATTTATGTTTATTAGAGGAGACCTTCCTGCCGCCCTGGCCACCGGTGTCGGCTTTGGAAGTGGCTGAAATTGTTAAATCCTTTAAGAGTGGAAAGGCTCCAGCACCGGATCTGGTTCCAATCGAATTGATCAGACGTTCTCTAGATTGGTGGGCCCCAATGCTGGCCTCTCTTTCCACCATCATAAACAATTCTGGCAAAATCCCCCTTAAATGGGGGGAAGCAGTAGTAGTTCCCATTTTCAAAAAGGGAGTTCGCTCCTTGCCGACAAACTATAGGCCAATTAGCCTGCTTTGCACCACCAGTAAGATCTATGGCAAATTGCTGCTGGGGAAGCTGGATAGGGGACAATCAGGTCCTGGCCCTGGAACAGGCTGGATTCCAGGGTGGGCGCTCCACTACTGAGCATTGTCTTGTTCTGCAGCATCTAGTAGACAAGTATGTTGCCAAGAACGGGTAGCTGTATGTAGCCTTCTTGGACCTCCGAGCTGCTTTTGACCTTGTGAATAGGGTTATTTTGTGGGAAAAGCTGGCCCTTTTGGGTATGGATGGGCGCTTGCTCTTCCTTCTCCTGCAGTTACATGCTAGCACATCCCTCTCAGTGAAGATAGGCCCATCTGGCCACCTGACAGCAGAAATTTTGATGCTGTCGGGGGTCAGGCAGGGATGTGTGTTAGCACCTGTTTTATTTAATCTCTTTATAAACAGCGTGGTCTGTCTTTTTCCCCCCTAAACTCGCCGATCGTACAGTGGGATGTCTGCTATATGCAGCGATAATGTCTCAGACTAGGGTGGGTTTAAATAGACAGTTATCTTGTTTTGTAGACTTTTGTCGCCAAAATAGACTCGAGATTAATTATGATAAATCCAAAATAATCCTTTTTTCTAAAACTTGTAAGGTTTACCAGTGGGTTATCGGACGCCACAGTATTATTCAGGTTAAAACATTCCAGTATCTAGGCCTGCTTTTTTCAGCATCAGGGTCTTGGAAAGGCCACTTGGAGA
Source organism: Sphenodon punctatus (assembly GCA_003113815.1). Lineage (NCBI taxonomy): Eukaryota > Metazoa > Chordata > Lepidosauria > Sphenodontia > Sphenodontidae > Sphenodon > Sphenodon punctatus. Next base: position 3,297,846 of record QEPC01012592.1, on the reverse strand, counting down.
GGGCCTTATCAACTGCTAGGGGTTCCACTGTATCCCTGGGCAGACTTTTCAGTAACTCTGGAAGGAGGGCGTTAGCCCCCGCAATTAAAGTTTTGAACACCAGAGTACGGGCTCAGCTGCTCTATGGGGCGGAGGATTGGACCCCTTATGTTATATCGAACATATGGGGAAACTTGACAGTGTCCAAACATGTTTTTTCCAGCAGTTGCTGAGGATTCCTAGCTCCACGTCTTTTGCAGCTATCAGGCAGGAGGTTGGTCAGGTCAGGTGGTCTACTATGGCCTGGATGGCTGTTCTGCGATTTTGGATCAGGTCGACCTTAACCCCTGGCAAGGGCTTGATGCCCTTCTGGATTAGGGACACCTTTAGAAGTCCTTGGCAGAAGGCTGTTGAGTTCTTTTTGCGGCAGCTGGGGTTCCGCCCAAATTACTGGTCTGGGAAGGAGCCGGCAGCGGCGTTGAAAGAACTAATTCGAAGGTTAGAGAACAGGGAATTCCAGGAGGAGACGGCAGCGATCCGAGTGTCACGCCGTTTGGTGGACTATCTTCCCTTTATTAGGGCCAGACCTGGCACAGCTGCTTATTTGCTGTCATCTATCTCGCAGAGGGGTAAATATCTATTCTTGTGCGCTTGAGTAAATGCTCTGCCCACCGCAGTTCTGGAAGGTCGACTCCATGCAGTCGATTTTGCAGATCGCACTTTCCCTTTTGATCACCAACATATGGAATCTGCCTCCCATATATTGTTCTATTGTCATCTATATGATGTAATTCGTTTAAAACATCTTGCCACCTTTCTCCAGAAATTCCCAGGTCATACGGAGCACAATTTATGTATTTTGGCATTGGCAGATGTAGAGCCATCTATTACAGCAGCTGTCTCAGTTTTTGATTGAGGCAATAAATTTGTGTATGCTTTTTCTCCAGTTCAAGCAACTGTTGAGTGAGGATATTTGAATGATGGCACATTTTTCCTTGGTTATGTATTTTTGTGGTTTATGTGCTTATATATATTGTTATACTTTTAAAGCTTGGAATGTCTTGATTTTGATATTTTGTATGTCTTTTATGTTTCCATGTTTTTTATGTTTTGTTGTTCTCGATTTATTGGCTTTTGCCGCAAATAAATTAAATTTTAAAAAAATTAAAACAGAGGGGTTAATTGCAGCATATGGATTGTCACTAGATGATCTTAAGTTCATGCCTCAAAGTAAAGCAAGAAACCTGTTAGTTACTAGAACTACAGATATTTTTTCCCAGGTTGAAATGGCTCAGGTTACGGTATCTCCTATTGCACCTGGCTGTGTGGAACTCAAAACGGTATTTATATTTGAAGAGTATCTGACCCAAGTGGAGAATCCGGCTGCAAGAGCTGCCTTTACGAAGTTAAGGCTGCAGTTATTTCCTTCTGCAGTCCTGGAAGGCAGGTATTCGGGTTGGTATCCCGCATAAATTGCGATTCTGCAGTTGCATGCAAAATAGAGTAGAAGAAGCAGCACATTATATTCTTGAATGCCCATTAAATGATTCATTGAGGACTAAATACATCAAACCATTATTAATAGGGAAAAAACACTGGGAAGTAAATTGGAAACTCTCATATTTACTTGCTAACATGAGTAGAGTGGTTATAAGAGCTATGGCAAATTTTGCCTGGGGGGTAGAACTGACCAGGGGAAAAGACCATTGAAAGAGGAGCTAGGAAGAATGAACCATCCTTGGATAGATGACTTATTACAACATTCCATAGCTTATATCTTTTCCCCATAGGGGATGGGGGATATTGGATAGGTACACTGAGTAATGGTTGCTACTTGTTTTGCTGAAATGATTTGCTTTAAAATGTAAATTTTGTACCATGGTTCAACATCACTATAGCCATGTTAAATAAGTTAACTTGCCTTGGATTGTTCTGGAATTATATAGGGGTCTTGTTTCCCCTTTATAAGCCCTTGGAAGGGCAAGGTAATTTTAATTCTCTTTTATGTTTATAACTGTTGACCGGTTATTTTGATTTGTTTTATTATTTTTGTATATATATTTGATTTGTTATGGCCAATGGCCAAACAATAAAACTTACCTACCTACCGGTAATAATCTACTGTAACAAGTGTGGTCCATTACCATGAGGAATGGTGCAATTGCCTCTAAAACTTCAATGTAGAGATAGACGTTTGAACTCCGAATAGCCTTTACAAAACAGTTCATTAACTTTAGTGTTAGTGCAATGTTCCAGAATTGAAATTGAGGAGTTTCTATTTATTTCTGTCGACACCAACTGGCAAAGTCAGGGATAACGTCTCCTGGAGTCCCATTCCTAATGAATGTGTCATAGGCTTTACACTGCAATATGTAAAGAGTGGCTGCAGTAATTTGATACACATGATGTGTACAAGGAACATGACTAGCTTTTAGGAATGAATCTGCTGTTCCTGGCATTGAAACATTTGATGTTACAATAGCTGCCGTCCATCCACTGTCCTTCAACCAGTCACCAATTGTTTTGGGCACAGACATTTCTATGTGCAGTCCGCCAAGCATGACCACAAATTTATCCTCACAGAAGATGTCTGGATGGAGCCACTGAGTAAGCTTTGCTAGAGCAAATAAGGGTTGGTTGCATTCAATAACTGGAGTCTGTCCAGGATTGAAGTTTTCTGTGGTTTTTCTTTATAATTGCATGCTTGATCATTGCCATCGAGTTCACAAAGTCTGGAAGAATCGGAAGCAGAACAGATACACATTTAAAAAATGGATGATTCCGGTTCATTTGATGCATGAAATGCTGACCATGTTATATAGTCTCTGCTGGTTGGTTGAGGTTGTTGACTAGCACAATGTATTGTTTTCAGCCACTTATATTCAGACTCCATAACATCTTTTAATGATTGTCCAGTTGCCTCTGTTGCTTCATCAATTAATTTAGGTGTTTTGATCCCATTTGGAGCATTTGGTACGTGGTGAACAAGGGCGTAGTAGTCTGGCAGTGTTAGTACTGACTTGGTTGTTGATAAGTTTGGAATTCTTGCTTGGATTTCTTCTCCTTCACATTCTGTGGATGGGAACTGAAAAATGGAAATGCCTGTCCCATGAAATAATTCTCTTGCTTTTGTAGATGTAGGATTGTAGTCTATGTTATCGACAGCACCCACAGCGAATAGATTCTTCCAAAGACCAGGCAGGCAGACAATTCCATCCTGGCTATACTGCAACAGTATATGGTTCGCTAGTTCTGAGGAAATCCAAAGAACTCAATCGTATGAGATACAAATGCCCAACAAATATAGTTTGTCAATGATGTCACGGTTACGTGTTTGCGCATGCAACAGGAGTCCTGAATAAATGGATACAGGAGTCTCTTGCGATCGTTTGTGTCTTACCACTGCCAACTCACTTGTTCTTGAATGCTTCATGGAATTATAAATGAGTAGCTGCGTAATTGTCATTGCTGCCTGCGATTCTTTTATTTCTGCTTGATCTTTTATACTAGGGCCTTCCAGTATCATCTTAATGAGCATGTGAAGTTTAGGAGACAGTTCTTTGAAAAGCTACCGTTGAAACTTTGTTCTTCATTCGATACCTCCTCATGAACAATTTGAGCAGCTCTGACTAATGCTAAAGCGTCTAGGTCTGTCTGTCTGTGTCTGGATGTCTCAACGTTAACTCAAACTCAACATGGCTAAAACTGAACTCCTTATCTTCCCCCCCCCCCATCCTTCCTCTCCCTCTTTCCTGTCAATCCTCATCAATGGGGTCACCATCCTTCCTGTCCCCATAGCCCGTAACTTAGACTTCATCTTTGACTCACCCCTTTTAAACCCTACATCAACTCTGTTGCCAACTCCTGTTGCTTCTCCCTCCATAACATTGCTAAGATTCGCCCTTTTCTCCCTGTCTCCTCTGCCAAAACCCTTGTTCATACCCTGGTCATCTCTCACCTCAGTTACTGTAACCTCCTTCTCACTAGCCTCCTCTGCTCTCCCCTTTTTCCTCTTATCTCCATCCAAAACTCTGCTGCGTCACTTCAACCATGTGCAGCCCCTCCTCTCCTTTCTTCACTGGCTTCCCCTTCCTGAACGAATCCTGCACAAGCTCCTAGTCTTCACCTATAGCTCTTCACAACTTTGCTCCCCCCTACCTCTCTGCACTAAATTCCCTCCGTGCTCCAGTCCATGAACTCTGCTCCTCCTCCTCTGTCCCCTCTCTTGCCCTCCCATGCCTCCCCTGATCCCCTAACTGCCTTTGTCCCTTCTCCCCAGCTGCCCCTCACGCCTGGAACTCCCTCCCTGACCACATCCGCCTTGCCCCCTCCGTACCTTCAAATCCCTCCTCAAGACCCACCTCTTCTGCTCTGCCCTCCCCAACTCCTCGTTCCCCTCACCTAACACTTACTGATACCCTCCATTCAGTACAATCTGTTACCTGAGGTCTGTGTACTCATATCCTCACCACATGGACCAGCCAGCCATCATTCTCGATGTAACCAAGCCAAACACGTGCACCTGGGACCTCGCATCTTCATGAATGTTACACCCTTTATCTCTGCCTCTGTTCCCCTTCCTTCATCTCCTCCCACCCCGTCTCTCAGATTGTAAGCCCTAGGGCAGGGACCGTGTCTATTCCATTACTTTGTAAAGCACCAGATACATTGCTTGCGCTATATAAATGCTTGCTAATAATAATAATGATCTTATCACAGGCCTTGAGAAGGGATTCACCAACATCTTCTTCAAAAACAAGCAGCACGTCCCTGCCTTGCGGTTCTGGAAAGTGATACTGTAATTTCTTCTTCAGTCTTGTAGAATGTGTGACGTAGTCATCGATGCCTCTCTGATTCAAACTATCACTGTACAGTTTGGCTAGATCTGCTTTACCTTCTGCTGAGGTAAAATTTGAGGCGTCCTTTTCAGTAGATACTTTTGCCACTACCACTGAGTCAGGGGCAAAAGGTGAATGGAGGCAGAAGCTTTTAGGTTCCCCCCTACAGCTCTGATCAAATGTCCCTATATCTATATTTCTTCCCTGTGGTATAAGGAACCTCTGTAACAAATTTGATGCTTGTATCACAAAATGCACAATTGTTATTATCATAGCTGTATGATAATAACTACCACTATATCTTCACTGAGACAGAACATTTATGCATATTAAATTATTTATTGGAAGATGTTCCATCCAAAGGGATTTAATATTTTTTTTCATTATCTAATAGCACCACATCAAACTTTTGTACTTGTAGCAATGCCTTCTCTATGCATACCCAGCTTATTGACTGAGGGTTTTGATGCCAACATTTTATCGCCTTCAATGTAGCTGCTCTGTAATAGAGCTCAGTAAGGTACCCATCTAGCCTGGGGGCTTTGTTTCTTGCAAGGCCTTTGATGGTTTCTCCTATTTCCACTGTTAGAATGGGTACATTGAGAAACTGGACCTGCGTTTTGTTTAGTTTGGGATTTTATATTTATTAATGAAACTTTTTATCATTTCAGGTTTTGGCTGTGCCAATGTGTATGTGCAGTTCCTGATAAAAATCGACAAAGGCTACCTGGATCTGTGTTTCATCAGTAACTTTAGAGTCATTTGAATTCTCCGTTACTGAGATACTGCTTTTCTTCCTTTTAATTTTGATCATGTGTGCTAGTGCCTTTTGCTGCCCTGTTCAAAATAAAATCAATTTATTTTTCTAAGTTGTTTTACTGGGGATTTTTGTGTCTCCAGTGCATTTATTTCTCCTTTTAATTTTAAAATTTCCCTCTGGATCTTAGGGACTCTTATCCTGTGATTCTAGTTTTCTGAACTCCATATAAAGTTCCCTTTCTTTTTCTTTCCTAGTTTTATTTACTTGAGCCTTTAAGAAATTAGTTTTCCTCTAAGAACAGATTTTGCCATCTACCACAATGTATGGGGCGAGCTCACTGGCAAAATTTATTTCAGAGTATTTATGGATCTCTTATGAGCTCAATCATTTTAGGGTTATTTAGCAAAGATCTATCTAGCTGCCAATTATTGTTACTTGTGTGTACACTCTGTCCCCAGTGGAAATGGGAGTTTATTGCATTGTGGTCAGAGACTACTAATGGGAGTAATTGGCAGGAAATTATTTTGTTTACCTCTGTCCTATCCAGTAACACATAGTCAATTTGTGTGAAGGAATTGTGGACCTAAGAAATAAAACATATTCCTTTTCATGTGTGTTAATGTGTCTCCATGCATCCAACAAACCATTTACTTCTAGATTTCTTTGCCAAACTTTTAATGGCATATTTTGGGAATTATCTAACTTGGAGAGGGGTGTGTTAGTCTCCTTGAATTATTAAGATCCTTTGAGTAGTTTCTAATATTATTGGGAAATATTTTTTTAAATACTGGTGTTATCATTTGGTATGTAAAAATGTACTAACATTAACTGTCAATTTAAAGTTGCTACTACCAATAAGAACCTGCCCTCCTTGTCCTCAATAGTTTTTTTTAACCATAAATTAAACCAAACTTATTTTTTTTAACCAAAATAGCCTTTGCACATAAAGGCTATTGTAGAGCTCTGCATCCTCCACATGATGCAGAGTTCTATTCTGTTCCCACTCCTGTTCAAATTGTATATGCAGCCTTTGGGCGAGGTCGTGAGAGGGTTTGGAGTGTGTTGTCATCAATATGCTGATGAAACTCAGCTTTACCTCTCGTTTTCAGCGGACTCAGGTCCCGCAGTTACGTTGCTTACTCAATGTCTAACAGCTGGGGGGGGAATAGGTGAAGTTGAATCCCAACAAAACAGAGGTGATGCTGGTGGGGAGGGCCGAGTGGAGACCCGCATAATTGATGGGGTGCACCCCCTCTTGGTAACTCAAGTTCATAGTCTGGGAGTGCTCTTCGATTCACAGCTCTGCCTGGATGCCCAGGTGGCAGCTGTGGCGAGGAGTGCATTTGCCAAATTACATTTGATGCGACGGTTACGGCCTTATGTCTCAGACTGTGACCTTACCACCATCATTCACATGTTCCTCACCTCGAGGCTTGATTACTCTAATGCACTCTATGTGGGGCTACCCAAGGTGATGGTCCGGAGGCTGCAGCTGGTGCAGAATGCGGCAGCCCGTCTTCTGATGGGTACGGGCCACCGAGAGCATATAACACCAGTGCTCCGTTCTCTGCACTGGTTGCCTGTTGACCACTCGGCCCGATTCAAGGTGTTGGTGTTGACTGTTGGTGCTGGTGTTATACGGCCTGAGACCCACCTACCTGCAGGACTGCCTCACTCCCCGGGTTCTGGAACCACCATTACAGTCATCCAGGGGCGCCCTTTTGAAGGTCCACCATGTTCAGCGCGGGGCCACATTGGAGAGGGTGTTCTTAGTCGTCGCACCTCGGTTGTGGAACTCTCTCCCAGCAGAGGTTCATTTGGCCCAGGGCCTTCCCTCCTTCAGGCGTTAGTGTAGAACTTGACTGTTCTGCCAGGCATTTGGGGAGAGACACAGATAGGGATGAGATAGGGTTAGAGGAGGAATTGATGATTTTATTGTTTTTTAAATTATGTGTATTTTATGCTTTTATATTGCACGCCGCCCTGAGCTGCCTTGGCAGGAGGGGGCGGGATAAGAACTTTTAATAACAAATAATAATAAATAAATAAATAAATAAATAAATAATGATCTGAGGCAAAACTGCGCCATTTTGTTTTCCCATAAGACATGAGCTGCGCAGCATTTGCCTCCTGGAGTTTTTCCTGGAGGCAAATGCTGAGCCTATTGCTCCATGTGAAAGTGCCCTGAGATACAGCTGTTCAGAAATTTCAGGCTAGGGAGCAGTTTTTTGTGTTTTTCCCACTGTCTGGAGCTGAAGGGCTTGGAGGGGGGAGGGAGGGGTTTAAAGTGACTGGCAAGTTTTCAGAAAATTCAACCCTGCCAGCCAGATGTGGAAGTTCCCTTTTTAAACTATGGGAACTCATTTTATGCAATGCGGGCAGTACTTGATGGTGGTGCAGGCAGGAAGCAAGCGGCTGGCGGCGTCTTCTCTCTCCTCCCCCTCAGGCTAGCCTACTGCACTGACGGGACGGGCACCCCCATTCTCCTAGTCATGGAGGCTCCCCCTCAGCCCACCTCCCTGCTCTGCAGACCAGGCATCAGGCCTTCCCAGTGCCTGGGGGTCCGGATTCCACCAGGCTAGGGGCTTCTAGGTGCAGAGATACGAGAGACCCACCCTCTGGGGACAGCTTCCCTCTTCAAGGCAGGCGGGCCTTGGAGGGTCCTGGGAGTGAGGATCCAGGTGGCCCCGGTGATTAGGGGAGAAGCAGAGGAATGGGGTGAGGAGGGAGGCAGAGCCAATTGTCCCCACTCCTCTCTCAAGCCCCTCCCCTATAGGGGGAACACCCTGCTGCTGCAGGAAGGTGGTGCATGGGGGGGGGTGTGCTGCCTGTTTTTGTGTCTGGGTGGGGAGCTGGGCAGGAGGGGGCAGGGAGACCCAGTTCCCAGGGAGCCCGCAGTGCTGCTTTGGGAGAGGAGGGGCTCTTGATTTTCTGTATTGTTAATAATTCATTTTCTGGTGAATTTGGCAGTGGCGGGTGACAGGGAAAGGCTGGCTAAGGAAAAGCAGCCTCCCATTACCCGATTACTGGTTGTCAAGCCTCTCTGGCAGCCCCCTCGGGGAGATCTGCCCCAGCTCCTTGGGATGCCAGAAGGCTTGCTCTGCAGCATGTGTATGATCTGTCCCCACACACACACACACATGGGAGGAGGCGATACAGCCTCTCCATCGCACACACTCCTGCCCTGCCCCTGCAATGGGGGATGCACCCTCTTCCCAGATGAGACAGGCTGATGTCTTCAAAGCACACACCAGCAGATAAAGGGGGGGGGGGACAATCTACCCCCCTGGCTTTGCCTCACTAGGGACAGATCGCTTGACCCCCCCCCCACACTGGGCATTTTTACACACACCTTAAAGTTCCGGATTTTTCACTCTTCTGGGTTTACAAGTCCAAAAGTAAGTTCTGGATGCATTCTTCTCACACACACTGCCCTGACGCAGCCTAAAGTAGCCACAGCTGTAGATGTGAGGGGCTGCCATGGAAACCAAGTAACCCCAGCTGCCTGGAGTCAAGCAGTTTACCAGGAGAACTTTTTACACACAACAGTTCTGGGAGAAGTTTCACACAGAAGTTCAAAGATCCGGATGTTTAAGATCTGGGTGAGTGATTTACACACAGAAAGTTCAGGATGTAACAGCAAACATCCAGGAGAAATGCGTGTGTAAAAATACCCAATGTGAGGCAGCATAGCGGGAAACTGCCAGCAACAGGGCATGCTGCTAGCACAAGTCCCTGTCAGTCGGGCTGGCTCGGCTCCTAGGCTTCAGAGGTTCCACAAAGTCATGGTTTAGGCTCACAGTGCTGGGGGAAGGGAGCTGGCTGAGCCAGAGGAGCGGAGGCAGTGGTCGGACTCACTTTGAGAGAGGTAGCACTTGGCTGAGAGAAGGCGGGTGGAGGCAGCGGGGCCGTTGGAAGAGAAAAGTGGGGAAGTTTACACCCCGCCCCCCAATTGGGTTGGTTCGTCCAGGGCAAGGGATGAGGGAGAGGCATTGGGGCAGAGGGGATGGGGGTACGTTTGTGGTCTGGGGCACAAGGCACAGTTGTGGAGGTGCAGAGTCTCAGACCCTCAGCAGCAGCAGCAGCCAGCCAGGTAGGAGTAGGTACCCCAACCCCTGTGCATCTCCAGGGCTGGGGGATGCATGGAAAGGGAAGGGGGAGGCTGCAGCAGCTATTGCTCCCCTTACATCCAAGTTGCCCCAAAGGTGGGTCAGATGGGCGTGTATCTCTGCATCTATGTTCCCTATCCACCCCCACACTCTTCCATCCAGCCCTGTCTCTCACTCTCCCCATCCACCGACACCCTCATTCTCGCTCCATCCATCCATATATATCATCCATCCTCCGAACACATACTCCCTCATCAGTTTCAGTATCCATGCTTCCCCATAACCAGCCATTCACGCCCCCGGTCTCTCCCCCCCTCCCCATACACTCCATTCGGTCCTCCTACAGACTCGCTGATGTCCTGCTGTGCTGGGCTCTCTGTCTAACAGTAAAATACATTAAACTTTAAAAGAATCCAGATCCATGAAAATTTGACTTTTCTACTTCAAAAACCCTTGCCTCTTGTATTGGCCTCTTCTGCCAAATTTCTAACATCTTACTTGTGATAGGCTCAGACTGTAGTCTGATTTCAACATTTCCTGACTGCTCCCTCTGCCTCTTGTTCCTCTCCCATCCACAAGCCCTTGATTTCCCCATACAGGGGACGGGAACATTTGCCCTCCCCCTGGGTGGATAGGAGTTGGGGGTGGGGTTGCTCAAGGGGCATATTTAGGATGGGGGAAAAGTAGGGGAAGGTCGTGCACCCATGCCATAAATCCATCCCCTATCCTTGAGTGGATGCCCCCACCTCTGCTCCCTTCCCCTGAGTTCATGGTTAGTGCTTGAATGTAGGGATTTATTTGATCCCTGGGCCAGATCCAAGAATTGGAAAGTGGCCAAATAACAGCAGCCATGGGCCAGATTTTACTTGGTGAACTGGAGTTTCCCTACCCCCAACCTAAAAGGTAGCTGGATGTCAGTAAAATGATGCACTGGTTCTCATGTTGTATCTTAGGGGTGGGGAATTCTAGCCTACAACTTCTGTGTACCCCTCAGAGCTTGTACTCATTTCCAAAGTGGCCATTGGGAAGGAAAAGGTTCTACGTGTTGTATTTGAACCTTCTCTGACTGTGAGACTTAGGCACCTGCATTTCTGTATTTAAGAGTGAAGACAGCTGAAATTCCTTTCTGGTATGCACTAGATATAGAGTTCGGCATTGTGTTCTTGGCAAGTTGTGAATCTGCATAAAGCTTGGGCTCGGCTTGCAAGGGACAACCTTGCCCTGATTTAAGGCATTTGCTTTTAATCTCCTGGTTGTATCAGAGCATAATTTGCTTTTGTGTCTAAGAGCACTTTAGACTTTTCTTTCGATTTTCAATTGTAAGGGCTCGAAATTCAGCTGGAAAGAAAGAAAAAAAGCCGCAGGTCGTGGCTGATTACAACTGTCCATGTGCACGGCATGCCATAAGAACCCCCTGCCGGGAGATTTCCCCACTGGGAGATTCAGCAGTGGTAACGTGAGTAAGTGGCCTAATATTTTGCTTTGTTTGAGGAGAGGTCTGTTCAATGCTTGCCATCTACAGTCTGCATTTTATTTTTATATAAAAGTTGAAAAGTGTCACCCTGGGAGTCGAGGTCAAGTGAGATCCTTCTCCAGCTTGCACCATCCCTGTCTGTGGCTAAAGCATTGTAAGTTTAGGACACATTTTGATGAACAATGTGAAACTGAAGTAACTACTTTCATTTAATTAATCGAAGTGACTACTCCACTTTGGTACCACTCATGCTGCAGCTGCAAACAGAAGTAGTTCCTTTGGAGTTCCCCAATGGTCATGACAAATAGTGTTACCCTTTTTACTATGAAGTAAAGTGCTTGCACTATGGTTTAAAGCATGTGTGTAAGAATTCTCTGTGTGTGCGCTGTTGTGGGTTTTTTAATTATTATTTTACTTCTGCATTACCCTTGGGGGGGCATAATTGTTACCTGAGCCTGGGCCCCTTAAAAGCTTGTTGCGCCTGCGCCCCTGGCTTTCCTCTACCCAGGAAAAGGAGCACAACTCCCAGCAAGAAGCCAGTCCTCAGCCCTGGAGCTGGCTGAGAACACATCCAATGCCTACTATGCACCAATTCCCCCAACTCAGGAGCAGACACTACAAGGCACCAGCAGCCCCACAGCGCCTCCAGATAGGGGCTAGCAGCAGTCACTCAAGAGCAAGGTGCCTGGTATTGAACACAGACTCTCCCTGACCACCCATCAAGCCCATATACAGTGTCCACAAACCCTGCTGAGCAGAAGCAACATGCATGGCAAGATCTATAACTTCCTAGAAAGACCAACCAGCTGGAAGTGCTTTGTCTGTCAGTTCAGTGTGTGAGTAAAACTTCACTCCTGCTTGAAATTGCAGCAGTGCCGTACCCCAGTGTATGGGTCTGTCATGTTGCTCTCTAATGTCCTTTCTCCTTAAGTGGCCAGGCAGGTGGGTGCTGGGGTCAGGTGTTGGTGCCATAACCATCAAGAAGCAAGAAGGGGGAAGGGGCAGGGCGTGCATGTTTCCCTAAATTTCACCCACTGCTCTTCTCATCGGCTGAAAGGAGCTGGCTTACTTCTAAGGAAGCACAAACAGTTCTGCGCTTCCTCAGGGACAGATTTACACGGTGATCTGGCATTCCCCCTCTTGTTTTCTTATAGGTTTGCTGTTCTTTTGGTGCAAACGTTTATTAACATTTTAATACTGAATAAATTGTTTTATTCAGTACCTAAACTACACTTATTTTAGATCCCCTCCTCCATTCATGTCTTATAACAAAACCTACCCAGCAAAGTGATATGTAAATCTCTTTTTCTCTGGACAGGTCTTTATATTTAATTAATGTGTTTGACCTCTGTGTGTTCCATTCTTTTACTACTGTTCCTGGTGAGCATTGCATGGAGTGCTGGGATCTCCAGAGCTAATAAATTTTGTTCTTAAGAGGGCCATTTAAACTAACTTGTCTGCCAACACCTTGTGGATAATTACCCAGGGCCAGATTCTGATAACCTCACACGGAGTATTACCATACTCTGAGAGCAGTCCTACGGAAATCCACAAAACTGCACACAACTCAAGGTAGCAGTCAAAGTGAAGGAGGATATCTGAACTGGAGTCCTCTCTTGCACCTTAAACCACACCCTATCAAACCTGTTGTTAGTGAGTGAGCGGCATCATACTTTACTCATACTCATGCTGAAGCTGACTGATTGAGGCATAGAGGTAGTTTAAGAACCTATGTCATGGCTGTGCGGGCAGCAAAAAGCAGTTCTTTGCTGCTCTTATAGCATCCGCAAAGTCGCGTCCAGCTGAGCTTTTCCGGATGGTGAGGGGGCTGGTCAGTCCGGTCTACCTCTGCCTGGAACTGGAATTTTCCAGTGCTCGCTGTGACATGTTTATCAACTTTTTTGTGGATAAAATTGTTCGAAATCACCACAACTTCGACGTTGCATTTGCTGCAGTAGGAGAACCAGAGGTAATGGAAGCCACACCTTGTCCTGATTTATGGGATCAGTTTCAGTGGGCATCGCGCACTGATGTGGAGGATGTCCTTGGGACTTAGAGCCATCTGTTGTGAACTAGACCCATGCCCGTCCTGGCTGGTCAAGGCCAGCTGGAAGACATTGGGGCCATTGGTGGCTGGGGTGGTCAATGCCTCCCTTAGGGAGGGCAGAGTTCTAGCCGCAGTGGTGCATCCTCTGCTCAAGAAACCATACTTGACATTGACTCCCTGGCCAGCTATCAGCCGGTCTCTAACCTTCCCTTTTTAGGGAAGGTGTGAGGAAGGGGCGGTCGCACCGCCTCAGGACTCCCCTTCCCGGCACCGCACCAGCCTCCGCCACGGCACCACAAGCCACGGAGCTCCCGCAGCCACCGCCTGTGTCGCCGGTTGCCCCGGCGATGGGGCCAGCTGACAGTGGGACGCCCACACTTCCGGGAACCTCTGGGAGTGCAGGGTCATGCCCGGGGCCATTGCACCGCTCCGCACAGCTCCGGACAAGGCAGGAGGCGGAGCTACAGGTATAAGAAGCCGGCGCTGGGTCACAGACAGCGTTGGTAATCGAAGATAGAAGCTGGCCCCTGTCTCTGAGCTAAGTGTTCTTGCAATTGTATTTTGAGTGAATATTGCGTGTGTTGACTGTGTTTGGGGTTCTGTATACTGCTGTAAGAAGATTGTGTGGATCTTTTATTCCTACCTTGGGGGTGAGTGTGGAGGAGTGAAAAGCGGGTGTCTGGAGAGTGCTTGGGGGACACCCCCCTTCCTGGGATTCCGCCCCTCCCCATCCCCCGCTGTGAGTATTGCCTATTCTTTTGCCCTCCCCTCTTGACTCCTAGGACCTTGCCCTTCTCCCCCCACTTTGGTGCACTCATTGAACCCTTGCCCCCCTCCTGGTGTGGAACAGTGTGCACGAGAGAAAGATCTGTTGAACCCTTAGGCTTCAGTCTGCCTCTTCGCTCTCTGCCCTATGATGATAGGGTCTGGGTCTGGGTCTCAGTGAGATTATATAAGCCCACACACTATTCTGGTGGGCACCTTTCTCGTGACAAGACAGACCAGAGAGTGAGCACAGTAGGGTTAATTGGGAGTGTGTGGGTGTGGGTGCTTGGTCCTTTTTCCCCTTCCCCCACTGACAGAAGGCTATTGAGTGGGTGGTGGCTCGGCAGCTTCAGGGGCATCTAGACCATGTCAGTTTTCTGGATCACTCGCAGTCGCTTGTGGCCTTGGTCGATGACCTCTACCATGAACTGGACTAGGGTCGGTCGATCCTGTTAGATAGCTCAGTTGCATTTGATACTGTTGACCACAAGATGCTGGTGACCCGCTTGCGGGACTGATCTGGGGTGGGTGGGATTAGCAGCTCTGCCTGGATGTCCATGTGGATGCTGTAGTGAGGGGCGCATTTTGCCAATTATCTCTGGTGCATCGGCTTTGACTGTACGTCTTGGATTCCAACCCAGCCACCATCATGCATGTTTTCATCACCTCAAGACTGGACTACAACAACATGCTCTACATGGGGCTACCCTTGGTGATGGTCCAGAGACTGCAGCTGGTGCAGAATGCGGTGGCCCATTTCCTTACTTGGACGGGTTGCCACGAGCACCTGACACCGATGCTTCAATTTCTGCACTGGCTGCCTATAGTCTTCTGGGCCCAATACAAGGTGTTGGTTTTGACCTATAAATCCCTATATCACCTGGGCCTCACTTATCTGCAGGATCGCTTCACCTGGACTGGCCCCTGCAGTTGGCTGGGAGCACCCTCCTTGGGGTTCCCTGAATTTCTCAGATGGGGATGATGAGGAGGGTGTTCTTGGTGGCTGCACTGAAGCTGTGGAACTCCCTCCTGACAGAGGTCTGCCTGGCCCTGGCCCTTCCCTCTTTCCGAAGACAGGTTACAAGACCTGGCTGTTCTGCCAGGCTTTTGGCGAGGGAGACAGGTGATGGGCGGGGGGGATAGGGAGGGGGGAGGGGTTTTTAAGTTCCACTCTGGGATTTTACCATTGTTTGATATTGTTTTTTGTATTTTGTTATTTATTGATTATGTTATTTATATATTTTATATGGTTTTTAACATGTGAGCTGCCCCGAGCTGCCAAGGCAGGAGGGGGTGGCCAAAAAAATTGAAGAATAAATAAATAAATAAAATAAAATAAAGGAGAAATCCTGAATAGAAAATTATTTCTATTTTTTCCCTGTGACATGCCTTCCCCCAGGCCCAGCACCAAATATGGAGATTGGTAGAAGGACAAGTATGATGACTGATACTTTTTTCCCCCTCAAGGTGTTTTGTGGTTTGTTTGTTTTTTTAGAAGGAATAAAAAGTAGTGAGCACTTACATTTTGCTCAAAATATGTTGCACTCCCAAGTGTTTTACTGGATAAAAGAATTCAAATCAGTCACATATATAAATCGGAGTCAGAGGAGTGTTTACTTTTTAAATAAGCAGACTTTCATTTGAGTCCAAGAAAATGCAGACCTGATAATTAATTTCCAGCAAGCCCCTCCCTCCCAGCCCCTCCCCTAGCCCCAAATGCTTCCCCCTAGCCCCACCTTGCAAGCCCCTAGCCCCAATGCTGCCCCAGTCCCTCCCAGCAAGGCCCTCCCACCACCTAGTCCCTAATGCTTCCCCAGCCCCTCCCAGCAAGCCCCTCCAAGTCCTTCCGCTAGCCCCCCAATGCTGCCTCCCATCCCAGTGAGCCCCTCCCCCACTCCCTAGCCCCCAGTGCTTCCCCCAGCCCCTCCAAGTGACCCCCTCCAAGCCCTTCCCCTAGCCCCCCAATTCTGCCCCCATCCCATTCAGTGATCCCCTTGCAGTTCCCCCAACCCTGAAATCCTGCCCTCAGCCCCTCCACCACCCCTAGCCCCCCAATATTGCTCCCCATCCCCTCCAAGCAAGCCCCTCCTGGTTGGCAGTGTGCTAAGACAGAATTAACAAAGTAGAATTAAGGTAAGTATAAAAATGTATAGAATAATTGTTCATTTCTTCTAATTGTCTACAAAAAAAACCCCATGATCAAATGAACAGTAACTGTATTCTGAATCTCCATTCGGTAGTTTCACATCATACTATTGTAATCTTACAATTATCAGAAATATGTAATGGATTATGTAAAAAGCACATTACTGTAGTTCTAAAATACATATATGTACACCATTGATATTTGATGTCATTTTAATCCTTGTGACACACAGAGTACAATGATATATAAATAATCAGAATAACATTAAAAAAAAATAGAAGTTATGAATGGTGAGCCCTTGAAAATCAGAATTTTTACAGTTACACTGGTCAATGTTCCTAATTGTTTGTATTGCAAAATGTTTCTGTATTGCAAATCCTCTCCAAAAAATGAACAAATTCAGTAATTAAAAAACCTGCAGTTCTTTGCAGAGCTAGACAGACAGATTAGGGCTGGAAGAGCACAAACACAACTCAGGATTCAGGGATAGCACAAAAAATTTGAAAGTTCCACAGGTTTCAGAGAATTAGGGACACTAGTACACAGAGAACACAGAGTTAGAAGATGCACAGCTCTTGAACACAATTATAGTACAGAAAAATACCTCCAGCCCTTTGGAATAGAAATAGAAGACTGGACGAACACCTAGAGTTCTCCTAACAGCTACAAAAAGACTGTGATTGCAAATGGATATTCAACAACACCACTACAGCTCGTTCACATTAGGAACTGAATAGCATATCTACTGATAAAGATTGAGAAGTAGCACAAAAGCTCTGGCAACATCAACACAAGGGAAACATACAATACAGAAACAGTATGAAAGGCAGTGGTACAGCTGCAAAACACAGATACATGAACCAAAGCTCTGCATAGTGATTGAACAACACAGTAACAGCTGCAAGACCTGACCTTGAAAATAAAGAGCATGAAATGACCTGAACTGGAACTGAGTAGTAGAAAAAGACTGAGACCACATTCTCACTAGGCAAAATGCACAGCATTTGCCTCCGGGGAAATGCTGCGTATGTTTAGTCTGGTGGGAAAGGAAAGCTGCGCAGCTTTGCCTCCGATCATAAGGAGGTTACAGAGCACGATTTTCCAGCTCTGTAACCTCTGCATGATTGGAGGCAAAGCCGCGTGACTTTGCTTTCCCACCAGACTAAATAAGTGCAGCATTTGCCTCCTGAAGTTTTTCCCAGAGGCAAATGCTGCGCGTTTTGCCCAGTGAGAATGTGGTCTGAAATTACACATCAGAATTCAGAGTCAGCAGAAAAAGTAAGACACATTAGGACTGAAAAGCAGACCTACACATAAACACCACACACATAACCATAAAAGGTCTAACAACCTGATGACTACTATAAAAGCTAATGTACATCCAAATTAACAATCACTCACCAAGCTAGGGAACAGAATTAGAGGAAGTGGACCTATGAATAGCAATTGCAAGACACAGAGACATGTGCAGGATATTACACAGAATGTTGCGCACTCCCACAACAGCTGGAGTGCAGCTCAACACTACAGTAACATTACAATTGCAAATCAGATTTACTGAAAATACCAAATTTGACCTACAGAGTTGTGAAAGTACAGACTATAGTAGTACATTAATAGACATCAACAGAAGTTGCAACTAAAAAGCACTAGAAGCAGAAATGTATTGCATGACAGTAGCACAAATGAGAGCACCTGAGACATACATACGAATAAGCCACATCTGTTGATTAAGAAACATTAAGGCCGCTTTTAGACGAGTGACCAGGGAAGCACATTCTTCAATGCGCTGGTAGGAGAAGTCGTGCTGGATGTGGCCGCCCACCATAGGAATCGGCGGCGCACACAGGAAACCCCGATATTGAGCTTTCCAGAATGCATCTTTAAAGAGACCACACGCACCGCCGATTCCTATAGCAGGCAGCCACTTCCGGGGCGTGTACATGCACCCCGCATGGCTTCTCCTAGCAACGAGTTGCAGAATGCGCTACCCTGGCCGCTTGTCTAAAAGTGGCCTGACAAAGCTTAGAATGATCTCAGAGTGTCCAGTTTTGCAGATGTCTGTTCCTGTTTAAGTTTGCAGCTGTGTATAAATCTACACTTACAGCTACTTGCTTTTCAGTCCTGGTAATTCACCACTGCTGGCACTACATCTGACTTATCCAGAGCTTGAGCTTTTTTAGAAAGAGGTTTTTGCTAGGTCTGTCCCTGTGTCTACTCCTTCTATTTTTCAGCTTCAGCATTGCCCCCAACCTGCAGAGGTTGAAGATTGGGAATGAAAGACCAATGCAAAGTGTGGTGGCATGGAGCCTAAGTTGGAATAAAGCACAATATGTGAGACAGTACAACATCTTTACTGTTTACATGACTGGTAAGTTAAGGCCAGAGCTGTAACTTGCCATTTTTATGACTTTTTAGTGTATGAGTGAATTTGCAAGAGCCTTAACTATCATCATAAACTGGAGGTTTTTTTATTACTGAATAGTAATTGTTTCACTCTTTCTTTTAACTGGGTTAAGCCCTTGACGTTTGGAGTAATTGTCTTGATCTGATTTACTGCCATTTGTTATATGAGTTCTCTTTGGGTATTTGTATAATCTTACACTAGCGATTAGATAATACCTTAATTTTTGCACTATAACCCTCATATTCCTTGGTCTGTACATATTTCTGGACATTATCTCATGACCAGATCCATTCTTTTTGTACTGCCTTGAGTATTCCTCTAGAACCACCTTAAACCATATCAACCATAATACAACAAAAAAAGCTACATTTTTTACAAACTTGAGAAAAAACTCTTTTCATCTCCTTTCCCTCCCATTCTCCCCTTTGAGGAACTGGGTAAAGTAGATTTGTCATTATTAAATAATTTAGGAAAGTATGCTCACTCTCAGCAATAGAAACTGTATTTTTGGCAACGATTGATTCCCTTTACTCCCCACTGTTGTATCTTGGAGGGGGTTAAATACCCCACTCCTAATTCTTCAGTATCACCTCACCACCCATGGAGCATATCTGATACTAACATAAAGAATAGAAAAGATAGATGCCTTAGAGCCTCATTCATACAACTCAATATATGCATAGGTAAGAGCCAATGCAGTCTTAGGTACGCTGTATCTCTTCTCCCCATGCAGAGCCTTTCACAACAGATTTATTTCTTGTGGGTGAGTGATTAGAAATGACTCCAGCTCATCTGTGTCTTCAAACACCTTTTCCCTTCCATTTATCATAATTGTCAGGTGAGTTGGGAACTACCAGATCTGTGGTTTCATCCCATTTCTGTTACTGATGACATATTTTGAGCCATCTCCTTTTTTGTACTGTTTCAGCTGCGTAGTCAGGGTAAATTTTAATTCTAGCCCCCTGTAATTCCATTTGCTGATTTTTCCTGGCCAATGCCAGGATCTCCTCTTTATCTCTAAATTTCATTAATTTTACTGTAATGGTGCGGGGCTGGTCAGAATCTTTTGGTTTCAGCCCGAGAGGGCCTTGTGGGGCTCTGTCAACTTCAACAGTATGGAGGTGGCTTCGATCAGAGAAGTTGGCTTCAAGGATTTGTTAAATCAGGTTCCTGATGCCACCTGTCTCCAATCCTTCTTTTATCCCAATAAACCTTAGGTGAGACCTGCGGCTGCGGTTTTCAAAGTCTTCAACCTTCATTAACAGAAAGTTCACAGACTCTCAATTTTGCTTCTAGATTTTCCTGGCTATCCACTTGATCTTCTATATTTGCCACTCCTACACTGCTTCAACTCTGTGCACAATGTTTTCTAGCTTTTGATTAGTTTCCTCCACTACTTATTGCACTTTATTGATCTTATTAAAGAGTTTTTGTCTGTGCTGGCTATCTTCTGGAGCTCAACTTTAATTTCTTTTAGGAGCTGCACAAATTTAGTTTTTGCTTACCCCTTTGCAGGCGAGCTCCACATCTCTTTTCGCAGCCTGATGAGCCGCCATGATGTCGCCTTTCTCCTTGGTGCTGGCTCCTGCTTCGGGGCTTGTTTTGGGGTGGTAGAAGCACTTGAGTTAGTTTTTTTCTATTCCTTTTTTGGCTCCTTTGATCCGCAGTCTCTTGCATTCAGTTTAGAAGTTTTTATTTTCTTTGTTTTTTGCTCTGGAGGGACTTTTTTTGCAAGTAGGGCGGGAGAGTTGGGATTTAGCTTCCTCTACCCTCCACACATGCTTTGTCCTCCTATAATGGATAAACTTTAAAGAAAGCCAATGTGTTTCAACATAAGTAGTCCTCTTCAGGGCTTGTTTCTGTTGTAGAGTTAGTTTTCTGTTGAATAACACACAGCAGAAGTTTCTTCAAAACAGAATTTTACTAAGATCTCAGGAGACATGCTTCCGTACAGACTGCATGGGAGAAGATGGAGGACAGAGAGAGGAGAAGAGAGGAGACAAGGAGAAAAAAAACTGTTTCATCCCCTGACCCTCCCCCTACTGGACAAGCCCCATATTAAGCTTGCAGGGCTTGCAATGGGCTTTTACTTGTGACTGTTGCACATTCCAACACCCCTTCTCAAGCCCACTAGGTTCATTCTTCTTAATAGCTTGCGATGGCGTTCCCCTGCTAGTGGCTTCGTGAACACATCCGCTGTCATATCCTCTGTAAGACAGTATTGCAGATCTATGAGTCCTTGTTCCTGTGAGACTTTCAGGAAATGGTATTTTACATCAATGTGCTTGGTTCTGGGGTTGATTCTGTTTGTGCCAGCGCTATACATCCTTGGTTGTCTTCCAGCATCGGCGTGGGTCTTTCCAATTTTTGCCCCAGATCATTCAGAAGCTGTCGCAACCAGATAGCTTCTTGACTGGCATGTGCTGCTACCATGTACTTTGCCTCCGTCGAGGAAATTGTCACAGAGGCTTGTTCCCTAGTGCACCAGCTGATGGGTCCTTCACCAAGCAAAACTCGGTACCCACTGGTAGATTTTCGGTCCAAATGGTCTCCAGTCCAATCTGTGTCTACGTACCCTATCAGGTCTGACACAGACGTTGCTGGGAGCCATAGCTTGAGGTTCACAGCGTTCCAATCCCTTTGGGTTGGGGCTGAGACTTGTCTACACAGGGTGATTTCAGACGTTACGGGTGCCCGGTTCACTACAGTGGATTCTTGGTGGGGGTGAACCAAACAACCACCCCCCAGGGTCAATAAAAGCCCCGAACAGACATGATGGGACCAGAACCATGGCAGGGAATCGTGCTGGCAGATCACAGGCCAGGGCAGCGCAACAGATGTTACACTGATTCCCGGCCATGGTCAGAACACCCACAAGCCACTGGGCAGGGGCTGGACACAGACATGGCCGCCGGAGGGCAAACGAAGCCAAAAGGCACAAAAGGGAACGCCCGCACAAGGGAAATGGGAAGGGAGGGAGGAGAGGGAAAAGCACCGGCCAGGTACCACATACAACAGGCACACAGACAACGGGGGCACAGTGGAACACACCGCACAAGCACACGTCTGGGCACACACACACACAGGAAGGAAAGGAAGGGAAGGGGGGACACGGGCGCCCGGACAACACACAAGGCACACCGGGCACCGGTGTGTGTGTGCAGAACAGGGAAATGGGGGGGAAAGGGCACAGGGGTAGGGCAGGACACTGGCAAGAGCAACCACAACCTCCACAGCAGAACTGTCCACATGGGCACCCCCAAAGCAACACAGACAGTCCCGGAAGGGGGGGGGCCAGGAGCTCGGGACCAAGGCACAACGGGAGCCCACACGGCACAGCGAGCAGGCCGGGAATGGTCCAGGAGGCACACGCAGACCCCACACCCTGGCAAGGGGCCGATGGAGGGCAGGCAGGAGAGCCGGTGCAGCGCATCAGGGCCAAGGACACGAACCCCCCCAGGAGGAAGCCAGGAGGGGCAGTCCGGGGACCCCAGAACCCTGAGGTCACACAGGCACCCAAGGGGGGGGCAGGGGCCGCAGGTGGCAGCGCTTGTGGGTGAGGACAGTCCACTGGACACAGGCGGGTCGGTGAGGCCATGCAGAGAGCCGGACCCAGGCACCGGGGAAGGCAACCATGGATGGGAACACCAGGTGCAGAGGCAGATGGGGGGTGGGGGCCGGAGAGGGCCCAGAGCCACAGGCAGGGGCAGCAGCACCCCAGGAAGCAGGCAGCACAGCAGCATGGCAGAGACATCAGGGGGGTCAGCCAGCAGAACCTGGCCCCCGGGCAGGGGTGGGAGGCCACACAGGGGCAGGCAACTGGGGGGCCGGGAGGCACACCAGGACTCACAGCCAGCTGCTGGGGGCCACGATGGGCCCAGGGGCCAGGTGCCCCGCCTGATGAACCAGGTGGGGCCAATGGATCATGCCCCGGTGGTACCCCAACAAGGACATGTAGTGGGTGATTAGGTAGTAGGCTTCAAATGGATCCTGCATGGACAGACCCAACTGCGCATCAGAATGGGCCCACATGCCCGACAGCGCCGACAGCTCTGCCATGGTAGGCTCAGACACGCAGCAGTCAGCAGGAGGGGGCCATGGAAGCTGACCCGGCTCTAACAGCTGGTGATACACTGCCCCACGGGAGTGCTGGTACCCATGGGCCCTGTGCACACAGCCAAAGTAGGACACGGCCAAGGCAGGACCCCCCTCTGCAAGGCAGATCGTGTAGGCGGCCAGGCTGCACACAGACAGTGCAGACATGGTCTCAGCCGCAGACCAGGCCACATGAGAGCACCTCATCTCCAGGATGCACCCATTGGGGAAGGGAACCAGCCCCAGCGTCTCCGCATGCAGCCGGCAATCACGAGTTCTCGCCTCATAGCTAAAGTAGTGAAGACCAGAACTCAGACTCGCATAAGCACCCTACTGACTGTGCGGGCAGCCCAGGAGCAGCTGCATGGCTGGGGTATGCCACAGGTCACACAGGGACATGGTCTCACGGAAGGTCCAGCTATGGGGAGCCCCATGGGGGCCAGGAAGCAGGAGCCCGGTGGAAGTACAACCAGCCATGGTCCAGCTAGACAGGGAGACTAACACCACGGACAGGGGGGCACACATACCCTCCAGGGCTGGGGGGGGCTCTGAGGAGTCCCAAGGACAAGCCAGGCGGCCACGGGCTGCAACATTGTATAGCAACAGAGCGAGGTGTGGGGTGCAGACCCGGCACAGCTGCAGGAAACATGCATCCAAACAGGACGGCTAATCAGGCTGGCAAGGACACGGTGTTGCAAACAGGGAGGGAGGGGTGATGGCAGAAGGCATGCAGCTGCACAAGGAATGCACAGCCACATGCGCCCGCAGGCCCCATGCTCGGGCAGCAGGTGCACCCAACCGCATGCCCACGGACACCAGCATCGCAATGAGAGACCCGGGCAGCCGGGGGCGGGACCCCGGGCCACCCAGGCCATCACTGGGTCAGTATAACTGTTCCCCAACCCCTGGGGCCCCCACCACCATGGAGCAGGACAGGACAGCCGCCTACTGGATGCACCTTGCACTCGCAGCCGAGTGGTACCACAACTACACCGAGCAACTGCACCTCCTTACTGCGGAGCAGTGCCTGGGTGCCTGCCTTTGGGTTTCCCTGGCTTGGAGAGCTGCACGGGCCCGCAGGGCCCACCATGGGTGCAGGAGAGCCCTTGCCCGGCTCAGGGCGTAGAGGCTCTCTGGGGCAGACCAGCAGCTGTGAGTCGGGGCTGAACCTGACCTGCGGTGATCCACAAGGCGACTGGGTGCCTCTAATGGGGGAGGGAGACCATGCGCCAGGCAGCCCTGCTCGCTATGCCCATTGCCAGCCGGATATGGGTCGCTGAGAGGGCACAGAGTTGGTGGGTCAGGGCGCTGGCCCAGTGGGACGAGATAGCCTGGAGGGCCCACTTTAGGATGGACAAGCTCACCTTGCTCTGGCTCACTGAGCTCCTTACGCCCTGGCTTGAGCGACAGCACACCCCCTTGAGGACCTCCATTCCCATGGTCCAGCGAGTGGCTATAGGGGTCTGGGCCCTAGCAACATTCGACTCCTGCCGGTCCATCTCCCAGCACTTTGGGGTTGGCCTGAGCTCTGTTGCCTGTATCCTCCGGGATGTGTGTGAGGCTGTGGAGGGCGTGCTCCTGGACAGAATGATCCAGCTAGTAGATCAGGGGGCCGTGATGGCAGGATTCGTGGCCGGAGGCTTCCCCAACCGCATGGGTGCCATGGACAGCACCCACATTGAGATCCTCCGCCCCTCCGCAGGGGAGGCTGCTGAGTATGTAAACAGGCACGGGTATCACTCACTGCAGCTGCAGGCGGTTGTGGATCACTGGGGCAGGTTCATAGACATCTTCACGGGCAACTCCAGCCGCAGTCACGATGCCCGGATCATGACCATCTCCCCCTTCTATGCCCGGATGTTCCGGGGGGACTTTGCAGACATGGGGATGACCTGGGTCGAGGGGGTACCGATGCCCTCCTGTATCCTGGGCGACCCTGCCTATCCCCTCACCCGGTGGCTAATGAAGGAGTACCCAGTCGCACGCAACCCTGCAGAGGTGCTATACAATACCCGCCTGTGCTCCAGCAGGACCGTGGTGGAGCGAGCCTTTGGGGTCCTCAAGCAGCGCTGGAGGAGCCTCGCTGGCCGGCTGGACTACACTGTGGAGACCTCAGCCCTGGTGATCAGTGCCTGCTGTGTGTTGCACAATGTGTGCGAGACCAAGGGGGCAGTCCTGGAATACCCCAAGCCCAATCGACCCCCCGGCCTGGTGCCCCTGTACGTGAACGCTGAGAACCTGAGGGAGTACCGTTATGCCACGCGTATCCGGGACGCCCTGGCAAGGTATATCAGCTGGGAGGCCAAGGTGTGAGGGCTGCAACAACCCGGCCCACCCCCGGGTGTTCCCTGGTCCAGCCCCTACATGGGAGCCAGTCCGATACCCCACCACCCCATCCCTGTTGCCCAATAATGGGCACAGGAGGCAGTATAGTGCAACCACAATTTATTTCACCCACGTGTACATGTGCACTTGACCCCTCTCCCTCCACCCCAGCTGGGCCCCGCCCCTATAGTGCCCCCCACCTCACACTGCCCTCCCCCTTCCACCCCTTCCCCCCCATCCCCCACGTTTCCTGGGATGCCCCCTTGAGCACCCAGTGTTTGCTACAGAGCTCTGTGAGCTCCCCTCCCTCCCGGCTGTCCATGTCCCCAGCAGTGTCCTGGGCTGTCTCCTGGGCCAGTGGGGGGGGGGGGCGATGGTTGGTGGGAGGGCAGGCCCTGGACTGGGGGGCCCTCCCTGGGCAGATGCACCCTCTGGAGAGCAGGGAGGACTGGGAGGCAGATGCGCAGCCCCTGCGGGCTTGGGGGCAGCTGGGGCAGTTGGGGATGGGGTGGGGGCACCGAGGGGCCTGGCATGGGACCCTGGGCAGGCAGGGTGCCTGAAGGGGCAACTGCCATCACATAGGCACACATGGTGCCCGCGTGCAGGAGCAAGGAGGTCCCAATATCATGGGACCTGTCCATTTTGGCAGAGTGCTCCTGCACCATCCCTGTGATGGCCTGCTCCAGCTGCCCGAGCGCTTCCACCTGCCTGCTGTGCTCCCGGTGCTCCCGCCTCTGCTCCAGGTGCACCTTGGCCTGGAGCCTCATGTCCCACGCCTCCACCCGCTCCAGGGACCACTTAATGACCGCCTCCATCCGGTCCACAGCCGCTATCATCCTCTCCCCCTGTTCCGCTGAGCTCCGGACGATATCCTCTGCCTGGTCCTTCCTCCACCAGTGGACCATGCCCGGTGCTCCCTCATGCACTGTGCTGGGGGCACAGGCCCTGGAGAAAGTGGCTGTTGGGGTTGCCCTGTAGAGTACAGGAAGGTGAGTCGCCTGCCACACCGGGAGCCCTCCCTTGGCCCTGGGATGGGACCGGGGCTCCTGGGCCCCCCAGGCCCCCTGGGCATGTCACCCAGCCCCTTCCCACCCCTTCTCCCCAGCCCCTCCCACTCCCTCCGAGTTTCCTGGGACCCCCTCCCAGCGCCCCAGTGGGACCTCCCACCCGGACCGCGTGCCTCACCTGGTTCCTCCGCCTGCTGCCTGGGCTCCTCAGTGCTGGCCTGCTCACCTGCCTGGATTTGGTGCCAGGGTGTGCCGTGCCCTGTGGGCGAAGGGGTGTATGTTGGTGTAGGGGTGGGCGGGCGGGGCCCGGGGCCCCTTCCCTCCTTGCTTGTGGATGCTGGGGCTGGCCCCGGCCCCTTCATCCCCCCCTTGGCCCCTGTCCCTCTCCCTTCCTGGTTGCCCGCTTACCCTCAATCTCGGTCTCCAATCCTTCCAAGGCTGGCCCCTCAGTGTGGGAATGCTCCCCCTGCGACCACTGGCTGAGGGTGATGAGGGTGCCGGCCTCAGACTCTGCCTGTCCAGCCTGGGGGTGGGTGCTCTCCAGGCTGCTGTCCGGGGGGGACTGCAGGTGCTGGAGGTCCCGGGGAGTTCCTCCCGGGGGTCCGGGACCCTGGAGCTTGTGTCTACTAGGGGGGCGGCGAGGGGAGGGGGTACCTCAGCCCATTCCCTGCCCTGGACCACTGCGCTCCCCACGAGCTGTGGGGTGACTATCAACCCCTTTATGTGCAGGATTCGGTCCAGGGCATCGTAGAAGGGGGTGGTCCGGACTCCGTGTCCGGACCGCCTATTGTTGTTCCTTATGGCCATGTACCCCCTCTTCAGCTCCTTGGCCTTGGAGAGGCAGTGTGTCATAGTCCAATGGTGCCCCGCCGCCTCCATTTTCCGCACTATGTCCTGGTAGACGTGCTCATTCCGCTGGTTGAGCGCGAGCTCCAACTGGTACTCCAGGGTCCCCCAGATCCATATGAAGTCCCAGGTCTCCTGCAGCCCCCTCTGTCATAGGGCTTCCTCCCTTGTCTCCTCTGTGGGTCCTCCTCCTCCACTGCCTCTTCCACTGCTTCCTCCTCCACCTGGGCTGGGCAGGTGTCTTCCGGGGGCTCATCCACCCAGGCCTGTTTCTGTGTCTGCGGGATGCAGGGGAGGGGGGGTTATGGTTGGGTGCAGTTCTGGCTCCTCTCGCAGGCTGACCCCTTTCCCCCCTCCCTGACGGGTTCCCGGGCCAGCTCCCTGCCCCCCCCGGGTGCCCCTGTGCCCCCTGTGCCCCTCCCCTTGGTTCCGCTTACCCGTTTCTGGGGTGCCTCCTCCTCCGGTTCAGCTGTTGTCCTCAGGGCATCCTGTCCTGGCTGCTACGGGTGTTGTCCCTCTGCCTCCTCCATCCACAGCATGACCCCCCGCTTCCCCCTCCTCCGCCTGTGCTTCCTCCACCACTGCCCCTGCCTCCTCCTCCTCTTCCCTCGCTCTCTCTCCTGTCACTCTCTTCTGCCTCCCTCTTCGCTCCATCCCACCACACTTCCCTGCTGCAGGTTTCCCTTTAAATCTCCCTCCAGTGGCTGTGTTGTTGCTGGCTGGCTGGCAGCGACGCTACATGCTTTGTCCCTGGCTGGGGATCTTTTTTTTTTCCCCGGCCGGTGATTGCTGTCCAGATGTTACATTTTCTTGTTTCCCGGTGGGAATCTCTTTGACCATGCTTTCGGAGATTGTCCGGCGGGGAGCCCCGGAAGCGTGGTTGAAATTGACCCCATGTGGGTATTGCCCGTGGTGAACATCTAGCAGCCGCCGAATAGACGTTCAGGGCGCTTTGGCCCCGCCGCGGGATTAACCGTGGTTCACTGTGGTTGAGCATGATCTCATAACATCTGAAAATACCCACAGTATACCCAGGGCCCCGATTCTTCCGCATATTTTTTAAAAAAATTCCGCGGGAGTCAGGGCCCAATTCTGCACCTCGGCGCGATTTACCATGCGGGGGGGGGGGCTTGGCTTGCTTCCTCCTACCCCCGCACTGGTAAAATCCTCAGGGCTTCCCCTCCCCAGCTGCCGGGGCTTGCCCTCCCCAGCTGCTGGGGCTTGCTTGACTCTCCCCCCCCCCCAAAAAAAGAAAAGGAATTGCCTTACTAGAGATGGCGGCAGCAGCTGCTCCGTCCAGCGCGCTCGTACTTCCTGCTCGTACTTCCTGGCCCCTCCTGACGGGGCCTCTCAGGGCGACGCAGCCAGATGACGTCATCCGGCTGCGTCGCCCTGAGAGGCCCCGTCGGGAGGGGCCAGGAAGTACGAGC
>QEPC01012592.1:3228984-3241478 GCA_003113815.1 Sphenodon punctatus | reverse complement strand
CCTAGGCTGTTCCCCCCACCCGCACCCTAGGCTGTTCCCCACCCCCAACAGGCTCAGCCTAGGGGGGTGGATGTGGGGGGGGAAGGAATCAGTCTGCGCTTACCTACTGCAGGCTGCTGCTCTTCTAACTGCACCTTCAGGAGGCAGCGAGACTTGGGAGCAGGAACTAAGAAGTGCGCACAGACTGACTCTTGAGGGACTGAGACTAGGGGGACCTTCCTCAGTCCCTCTAGTCAAGCTATCTCGCCAGGGCTGTCAGCGCGACTGCCCTGGCGAGATCTTCCATTGCGCCCATTGAGTGCAATGGAAGGCTGTAGCCCCTCCCTCCACAGCACGTCCCATGCGTGCTGTGGACGGAGGAGTTCAGCCGCCCAAATCATGTTTTCCGTAGGAAAACGCTTTGGGCGGCTGATTTATGAGCCTTCTGGGACCCACTCCTCTGGAGTGGATCCCAGAAGTCAACTACCAGCGCTGCAGAGCAGCCTCTGCCTTGTCTTTGCTTCAGAGTGGAGGCTGCTTCAGCGCTGTGGTCAGTTTCATGTCAGTTTCAATGAAACTGACCACAGCGCTGCAGCAGCCTCCGCTCTGAAGCAAAGGCAAGGCAGAGGCTGCTGCAGGCAGCGCTGGGAAGCAGTGGCAAGGTTTGTTTTGGTTTTTTACCACGAGCGGCGGCGCGGCACCTGGCAGGGCGCTTGGGGGGGTCAATGCCCCAAACGCCCTGGAAGGCTAGCCGCGCCTGTTGAGGGCCATTGCATTTGCCACTACTCCCCATCTCCACCACTGTGTAGCTGCCATCTACCTCCTCCCATTTTCCCCTTCCTCTTTTCTCTCTGACTTTGATGCATGGCTTACTTTCTTCTTTTCTGATGACAATATTCCCACCCTCGTTCTTAGAGACTTTCAATATCCATGTGAATACCCCCTCTGGCCCTGCTGTTTCCCACTTCGTCTCACTGACCTCTTTGTTTGACCTTCGCCTATGAACTAACTGTCCGATGCACCATGACAGCCACTCCCTTGACCTACTCTTATCGAAAAACTTCTCTCTCAGATCTCTCCTTTAATGCCCTTCCTGTCTCTGATCATCACCTTGCTTCGTTCCATCTCTCCCACTCGCCCCGTCCCACTTCCTCAACCCCTCGCTCTTTCCATGACCTTCTATCCATTGACTCTCTTGACTTCTCTTCCTCCCTCTCCCCCCATCTTTCATCTGTCACCTCTACCACCTGCCTGGACTCTGCTGTCTCCACCTTCAACTCATCCCTTTCTTCCACCCTTGACTCCCTTGCTCCCCTCTTCTGCCATCCTATCTGTTGCCTAAACCCCATCCTTGGCTCACCCCTACCATCCGCCACCTCATATCCTGCTCTTGAGTCACAGAGCACCTCTGGCAGAAGTCTTGTAAATTTGCTGACTTTCTCCACTTTAAGTTTGCACTTTCGGCATTTAGTGATGCCCTTTCCCTGGCCAAAGACCGCTATTACTCCACATTAATCTAATCCCACTCCTGCAACCCCCGCAACCTCTTCTTGACATTTGCTTCCCTCCTGAAGCCTCCCTGTCCTGTCCCCCCCACCTTCCCCATTCTCTGCACAGAATATTCTCTCCTTCTACAACAAGATTGATAAACTCTGCCTTGCTGTCGCTTCTCAACCCTCTCCCTCCCCCAGTTCATTCCCTGATGTTCCCCCTCCTGCCTCTCTTCTCCTTCTCCCCAGCTTCTCTTGATGAGGTCACATCTCTCCTCTCTTCATCCAACCCCTCCATTTGCCCCCTTGGCCCCATCCCCTCTCACCTCCTAACAGTGATTGCCCCCACCAATGCACCTTCTCTGCTGCACATCATCAATCTCTCCCCCTCTACATGGTCATTTCCATTGGCTTTCAAACATGCCACCATCTCCCCTATCCTTAAGAAGGCTACTCTGACCCTTCCAGCTATCGTCCCATTTCACTCCTACCCTTCGCTTCCAAGCTGCTGGAGCGGGCTGTCTATACACGCTGTCTGGATTTCCTCTCTCCAAATTCCTCCCTTGACCCCCTCCAGTCGGGCTTCCACCCTCTCCATTCGACTGATACTGCCATTGCCAAAATCACCAATAACCTTCGTAGCTAGGTCCAAGGGCTTCTACTCCATTCTTGTCTTCCTCAATCTTTCTGCCACCTTTGACACTGTCGACCATGGCTTCTTCCTGGATTCGCTACAGCTCTTAGTTTCTGGAACTTTGTTCTTGACTGGTTCTCTTCACATCTCTTGAACTGCTCCTTCAATGTTTCTCTTGCTGGTACCTCCTCGAAGTCGCTTCCTCTCTCTGTGGGAGTTCCCCAAGGCTCTGTCCTGGGCCCCCTTCTCTTCTCCCTTTATACTCTTTCTCTTGGTAAACTCATTGAAACCCATGGCTCCCAGTACCACTTACATGCTGATGACATGCAACTCTATCTCTCCACTCCTACGCTCTCCTCAAGGCCCCTTCATACAGTCTCATATTGCTGACTGTCTTGCTGACATCTCTGCCTGGATGTCTCGCTGCCAATTCAAACTTAATATGGCCTAGAGAGAACTCCTCATCTTTTCCCCAAAATGTTCCCCTCCTACTTCCCTCTCAATTTCCATTGAGGGAGTCACCATCTGGCCCATCCCTCAAGCACGTAGCCTGGGATTCATCTTTGACTTCTCCCACGCCTTCAAGTTTCAGATCCAGGCTGTTGCTAAATTCTGTTGCTTCGCTCGGTATAATATTGCTAAAATCCAGCCCTGCCTTACTGTTGCCACCGCAAAAACCCTAGTCCCTGCTTTAGCGATCTTTCACCTGGACTACTGCAATTTCCTCCTTACAGGCCTCCCCTGCTCTGATCTCACCCCCTCAACTCTGTTCAATGCTCCATGGCCAAAATCATCCACCTTGCCCAGTGCTTTGACCATGTTCAGCCCCTCCTCTCTGCCCTACACTGGCTCCCTCTATGAGAATACATTCAGCACAAGCTCCTGGTCTTCACCTTCAAGACTCTTCATGGTCTTGCTCCCTCATATCTCTCTGGTCTTGTATCCCACCACCCTCCTGCCTGAGAGCTTCGCTCCTCCTCTTCCCCCACCCTTGCATTCTCATGACCCCCTTGGTCCTGTAAATGTCTTCATCCCTTCTCCCTTGCTGCTTCTCATGCCTGGAACTCCCTCCCTGGATACGTTCGCTCTGCTGCCTCCCTCCCAACTTCAAATTCCTCCTGAAAACCCACCTCTTCCATCCGGCCTTCCCTAGCTTGTCACGAGTGAAACTGTGTCCTTTCCCCCCTCACTCAGAATCTAACTCCCTGTAATTAAGTGAAACACATGTGCCTGCAAAAAAGTACAACCTCATTAATGTACTCTTGTCTCTCCCAATGTTCACTTCTCTCTTGTCTCTTAGATTGCAAGCCCCTTATGGGTAAGGACCTGTCAATAACTATTGATTGATGATTTTACAGTGCCAGGTACATTGCTGGCGCTATATAAATAATAAAATTAATAAATAATAAGGGACCTCTTGAGGAGATGATGAGCCACCACCCATCACTGCTCTTTGGGTTCTCCCATCCAGGAATGAACATAACCACTCAAAAGCAGTCCTGCACACCCTCACCAGGTTCTGCAGCTGTGTCAACAACACCCCAAGACTGCCAAAAGATCTAACAAAATCAACAGGGTACAGTTTCCCCAGTCAATTTCCAAGTGAAGATCATCAACCAAGGCCACAAGCGCAGTCTCAGTGTCATACCCAGGATGAAAACCCGACCTACATTGTTTCAGGAATCCAATATCATCGAGATGTGCCTGGAGCTGCGAGGCAACCACCCATTCCATAACCTTCCCTAAAAAGGGAAGGTTAGAGACAGGACAGTAGCTGGCTGGGGAGTCAACATCAAAATATGGTTTCTTGAGAAGGGTATGGACGACCACAGTGTTGAGGCCGTCCAGCACCTTTCCCTCCTGAAGGGAGGCATTGACAGGCAGCCTCAGCCAGCAATGGCCCCAATGTCTCCAGGCTAGCTTTCACAAGCCAGGACGGGCATGGATCTAATTCATAACTGGTTGCTTACACCACTCCAAGTACAGCCTCCATATTGGTGGGTGAGACAAGTTTCCATGGAAATGGCAGCAGAGTGGAGCAGAAGGGAGTTATGTCAATATTCTTACTGTTGACCCCACAGCTCCCTGAAG
The DNA here is from genome assembly GCA_003113815.1 of Sphenodon punctatus. NCBI lineage: Eukaryota > Metazoa > Chordata > Lepidosauria > Sphenodontia > Sphenodontidae > Sphenodon > Sphenodon punctatus. The sequence goes on along the minus strand of QEPC01012592.1, from coordinate 3,237,284 downwards.
GGGTTGACATTTTGACACCATTGTGGAGGGTGCAGAGGACAACAGAGGGCAAGACTGAAGGGATTATTCCCTGTGCCTGAAACTCAGAGAGAGGCCTTTTCTCTCCACTTTTTCCTATTTTTATACCCTGACATTCATTATGGGTCTAAATTGCCTTCTATGGCACCTTACTCTGAAATCCATAAGAGCTATTTGTGTAATGGGATACATCTCTGTGTCTGGCTGTGAAAGGGAAGCAAAGTTTTGGGAGGGTGACACAGCCTTGCATATTACTTATTTCATTGTACCCCACAGCCCTTTATTGCAGTAGCTCTTGTTCAGAGCTGAGCCCAAACCAACATCTGGGAAATGTACACAGCCAAGACATTTACAGTGGATCCAGACTGTAACACGGTGAGTCCTAAGTGCTGGTAGAATGAGCCCTGGGAAGTGAATCACCAAGCAGGGGTTACCTGGTCCTTTATGGGGGCTTGCTTCCGGTGGTAGCTGCATGCTTCTTGGAGTATAAAAGCTACACGCCTTGGGACTACAGAAGTCTTTTACCAGCACTGATCAAAGTAGGAGCTCCTGTAGAGGCAGGGAGCTGGACAGGGTGCTGACTGATAAAAACACTGTAAATAAACAAACCCATGGTGAGAAGAGCCTGAGTGTGGCTTTTGTGGGTCTTATCCTGAAAGGACCTACAGCCAGGCGGCCTCTAATACAAACACTAAAGTTCGGGCCAGCACTAGTTCAGAGGAATTAAGGTATGGCTACGCCCATGGAAAAAAATACATTTTCAGCCTGCAGTCATAAGACTCTTGGTGTGCTCTTGTCATGTATCCTGTATATAGGCATATATTTTTTGACCATCTGTGTTTCAAATATATTGGAAATGAGAATTGGCCTCTCTGTATGATGACTTCCTAAAGAGCTGTCCTATAGTGACCTTTCTACTGAACTCTTGACCAGATACTGGAATAGGAGATGTAATTAGCCAGTCTGTCTCTTAAAGAAATCAACATTTTCTGTTGACCAGACTCAAGATACATGAATCCCAAGCAGGGCAAGAAGAGGCCTTGTTTGTTTGGAGTTTAGTCATTGTTAATCCTATCTTAGATGACAGACACCTGTTTTAGTATGTATCAACAGGCTTCTTACTATGTACTTTGAGAAAGCCCTCCCTGTCAGCAGTTTTGACCTGATGTCATTTTTAGCTGATTTCCAAGCATTTCCCTCCATAAGACAGGAGAGGAGAAATTGATTTTTCAGAAACAGTTCCTTACTTGGAGCTTTTCTCACATCCATATGGCAGTATGGGACAAAGGACTGGGTAATATGATGCATTGAGTCAACCATAGCAATAATACTTAGAGCATATGTTATATCTTATAGATGTTAAGATCTTTGAACTTGTAACAGAGCTGTTCCTTGAACAGAAATGTCCTCTTAAACCATGTATTTTAACTGACACTGTTTCTTTTGTACTATGTCTTTATTTGAACTTAAGTAAACTATTGCTTTATATTTATAATATTCTTAAGTCTCATAGCTTCATTTATAAATGAATTGTCTTTACAATACTTTGCTGAGCAGCTGGCTTATAGCATAGTGTAAACTGAGTTTCCACATATTGGAAATAGCACCCTATATCCAGACCAGATCATGTCAGGCCTGGACCACTAAGCGCAAATTCTCTTTGAGGAAACTGAGGCACAACGTGGCACTCTGACAGCAGTTATGACAAAGGCTTTGGAGGTTCCTTCTATCTAGCTGACCCCACCCCTGTGCTGCTTTCTGCAAGTAACCTTTCCATGTCTCTTAAGTTCACTTACACTTCAGAAGATGGCAACTCCTTTTGAGGGAGATTTGTGTGTTTACCTAGATGGGCTTCTGTAGTTTGCCTACAGTTCACACTTTACAACTTTCCCATTAAAAAAATGTGGAAATACAGAAACACTGCTCATCATAACACATTACTTTGTAGCAGTGGTTTTATGAAATTCAATATGCAGTTACTGTATTGGTCCCAAGAGGCCATGGCTGTATTTAGACATCATGGGATGCCCCCGACCAACAGTGATTTCCATGATCTCTGAACGGACCTACGGGTGGGAGCCCCAAGGCAATCCAGAGATCTCTCCCACAGATCATTCCCAAGGTTACCACATAATAGATCTTTTAATATTTACAAAAATCATCCCTGTGTAATAACGCCAAGATACTGCAGTGGGAGTACACAAAGTAATTGAGATGGTGGCTTTCAAGCTTCACAGAGCTATTTGCCTGAGGAAGAACTCTATACAGTTTGAAAGCTTGCATGCTTGTGCCAACAAAATTTGCAGTCTTAACTTGTTCTGTGTTGTGTGTTTTGCAAAATTATGTGATTATTCACCATAAAGTAATAAGCCTGGCCATCAGTGCAGGGTTCCTCCAAGGTTCTTCAGTGTCTGAGAATGAACAGGACTTACAGATAAGGCACTTAAAACCAAATCCAACTCCATCAAGTAGGCCTCTTTTACAAGTAATATCCCTGTGTAAACTGGAGAAAATAACTCATCCATCTTTACCACCCTTTCCCTGAAAGAGGATTTGAGCATCTAGCTCTGTAGTATAATTGTTTATTCCTGTGATTATCAATGTACTCTTGGTACTTTCCCTGAAGCTATCTTGAAGGGCTGCTTTGACTTTCAGTTTTGCTTTCTAATAACTAGAGCTTGCTGAATATCCAAATAAGTATTGGTTGCCAAAACAAAATTTGCATCTGTTAGATATTTATTTTTCAGATATTTCCTCTATGTTGGTTATTTGATACTTTGGTTTGGGACTATTTGGTGTTATTTTCTACCCACACACCAAAATACCAAAACAAAAGTGACTGAAGTAACTGAACTGAAATAACCAAAAGCCATTCACAAAGCTGAAACAAATAGTTCTATGTATGGACTTCATTAGATAATTTGCCAAATACAATATTCACTGTGGATATTCGTTTTAGTTCCACTAATGACACCAACCTGACTTTGCCTGCCTTCTTCTTTGGAAAAGGCAGTGTCCCAACTTGAGTGTGTCTGCTGTGGTAGCCTGTAGTGACCTCACTCTGTTTTTTAGATGGGTCACCAAGTTATCTTAGCCAAGTACCAGACACTGAGTCAATAGCTCCACTGCCTTCCAGAAGGGAAGGCTGCCTGTCTGTCCTCCTAAGAGATGAGTGAGAGCAGATGCTTTTGAAATTTCTTAACAAGTAGCTTTTTTTCTGTTGTGCTCTTCCTGCTGACAGCATTCTTCATCAGGCTCCAGTAATGGAATCCAGATGTTTGGTTTGCAACTAGATATTCATATCAAATAATGGATATACAGTTCATGCTGATTTAAATGTCCCACTTGACGCTGGATCCCAATTATAACATCCCCCCTCCAATAGATGTAACTCAGACGTTATATTTTGTTGTGCCATAATCCTCCATGGCCTGGGCTAGTTAGATTGGGCTGGATATCTGATACCTAAAGTGCATAAGTGGTCATCAATCATCCATTTTCTGGCATGTATAGATGATGCCAGACACAAATAATGAACTCTGTGTAAGACCATGAGTTACTTACCCCATCAATCCCTTGGAAGAGGGAGAGGTGCCTTTTTATTACCAGAAGCAGCAGTTTGCAGCTAAACTAATGAACAGTCATAGGACATGTTGCATTCTCTAGCAGTTGCCAGCAAGTGTGTTCCCTCTGCGTATTAATCTCTCAAATATGTTTACCATCCGTACAAGAGGAACTGATCCCATTCAGCCATGCCTGTCTATGTATCGATAAATATCTCAAGCTAAATCAAAACGCTCTATAAAAGGAATTGCCCTACTGGATCAGACCCATGATGTCTCTTTTGGCTAATACCTCCTCTCCAGCAGTGGTCTGGTTTCTCTGCATGCCATCTACTTCAGAAAGGCATGCAGAGAAACCAGACAGCATGTGAATTAATCCACGCTCCTCCCCAATGAAACTTGCATCCTATTTCTCATGTGCTTGTTGTATGTGTCTGGCAGTGCCCAGAACAGTGCTAGGCACTGTATAAATGCATAATATAGGGCACCTGCCATGAAGGACTTGCAATCCAAGGGTTACATGAGACAATGTATTACTATAATGTTGTAACTGGAGGGGGGAGGAGAGGAGGTGTCATCCAGAATTGGCTCCCAAGGCAGAGTAGTGGGATCAGGATTGGGTGTGGTAGTGGAGTCAGAAATGGAGAGACTCCAGGTGGAGATCAGGCAATGCCAAGGAACTAGCACAAGCTGGGTGCAGAACAGGAATGGGAAGTGTTATTCTGCCCAATTTCCTGTTGCCGCTGGATGACTTTACAGCCTGGCAAGATACCAATAAGAAAGCTGGGGGGAGGGGTATGTCCTAACCAGCACAAAGGGCCCTACATGGCATGGCAATGGTGCCAGGGAGCCAGCCGCCACCCTGATGCCCCAAGGATACCCATTGAAGGCCAGGTTCCCATCAGAGCAAGGGGCTAAGACTAGGCAGGGGAAGTGAGAAAGGGGGATGAGAAGGTAGAACAGTCTTTCTCCCACCAGTAAGTTCTGCCACATGGTGATGTAAGTGACTCTGAGGGAGATGATATGAAAAGCAAGATTAGTCACCTGTCCTTTGGGCAAATGTAAACTCTGAAGTGATTAGTGGTGGTTATTATGGAATGTAGAACTGGTAGATTGGACTGGTTGTCAGCACCTTAAAACAGACTTTTTTGTGAGTAAATTGATAAGAACATAAGTACTATACTAGGTGGTTAGACCAATGCTCCATTGATCCAAGTATCCTGTCTCCGACAGTGGCCAATCTCGGTTGCTTGAAGAAGTACTCAACAGGTCACAATGGGGCAATCCATTCCCTGCTGTTCACTCCCAGCTCCCAACAGTAAGAGGTTACATTCCCCAAACCTACCTGGCTAATAGCTGCTAATGAACCGATCCTCCAGAAACATGTCTAATCCTTTCTTAAACCCATTTATACTACTGGCTGTGACCACATCTGGCAACAAATCCCACAACTTAATTGTGCATTGAATAAAAAAATATTTGTTTTAAATCTGCTACCTGTTAGTTTCATGGAGTGTCCCCAGTCCTAGTACTATCTGAGAGGGTAAATAACCGTTCCCTATTAATGTGTTCCACACCACTCATGATTTTATAAACTTCTGTTATAACCCCTCTGTCGTCTCTTCTCCAAGGTGAAGAGCCCCAACCTAGCCAGCCTCTCTCCATAGGGGAACCATTCCATACCCCTTATCATTTTTGTTGCCCTTCTCTGTACTTTTTCTATTTCAACTATATCTTTTTTGAGATTGGGTGACCAGACGTGCACACAATATTCAAAGTGTGGTTGTACCTTATATAGTTGATTTATGATATTTTCAGTTTTATTATCTACTCCTTTATGAATAATTCCTAACATTCTGATTGCTTTTTTCATGGCTGCCACACACTGAGCTGAGGATTTCAACATATTGTCCACTTTGGGGCCAATCCCATGCCCCATGTGCACTGCAGGCAACCTATGCATACGTGCGTGCATGTAAAATGTGCACATGTCCATTGAAGGCACTTTGTGCCACACAGAACGTGTGAGGATCCCACTTGGGATTGTGACCAATGACTCCAAAGTTCTTTTCATGAGTGGTAACTCCTAATTTAGATTCCAGCATCGTGTACATGAAGTTTAGATTGTTTTTCCCTATGTGCATCACTTTGCACTTGTCCACATTAAATTTCATCTGGCATTTGGATGCCCAGTCACCCAGTCTCGCAAGATCGTCCTGAAATTCTTCACAGTCTGCTCGTGTTTTAACTACTTTGAATAACTTGGTATCAGCTGCAAATTTGATCACCTCACTCCTTACTCCCCTTTCCAGATCAGCAATGCATACATTAAACAACACCGGTCCCAGTACAGATCCATGGGGCACTCCACTGTTATTTATTTCTCTCCATTGTAAAAACTGATCATTTAGTCCTACTGTTTGCTTCCTATCCTTCAGCCAATTACCAATCCACAACAGGACACCGCCTTCTATCCCATGACTTTTTAACTTCCTCAAGAGTCTCTCATGAGGGACCTTATCAGATGCTTTCTGAAAATCCAGATACACTATATCAACTCGCTCCTCCTTGTCCACATGCTTGTTCACACCCTCCAGGGTTTACCTTCCAGATAAGACTCGTTTTTCATTAGTTCTGTGGAGTGAAGCAGGAAGGTGATGTCTTGTAGTAGGATGTTATTTCCCATGGCTGGTGCAGCTACCACCTCCAACCCTCTCTCAGAGCTTTCTAAGTACCTCAGGGAACTGAGCTGTCCTAGAGTGCTCGTGTCCCAACTTCCAACACCCCACCTAACCACCCACCTCTTGGGGAGTGAAGCCCCACCTGGCATGGCCCGAGTCTCACTTTCTAACTGTAACAGTGCAGAGTCCCTGAGGGATGCCACCCTTTTAAAAATAGAGAGTGCCAGCCTGAGAACTGGGCAGGCTGGGCAGTGACTGGACGATAAGAGCTTGACAGAGCCAGCCCAGTTAGAGTAAAAAACAAACAAACTGACTTACATAAAGTGAGCAGGCACTGGCCCTTAAGGCTGAAGGAACTAGAGGGCTAGCCACGCCTGCTTTGGGCTATAAGAAGAGGAAGGTGATCAAATGTACTGAAGAGAGAACAGTCAGTGGCTGTCTGGCAAGGAGAGAGGAACTCTGCTGGAGAGCTAGGACTGCTGAGGAGCTCTTTCCAGGGTCCTGAAAACTAGTTTTTGCTGTGTGAAAAACCTGGTGCCTAGACTGGGAAGACCAGCTATCAAAGCTCTTCAGGGTATGAAGAAGACAAGTAACTCTGGCTAGAAGGACAGCAGTGAGTAGCAGCCAGAGGATTATTGCCTGGCTGGCAGAGACTGGGGGAGGGGGGGCGCTATATATGTGGCTGTAGAGACTGCATTAATAAAGGACAATACTGTGAACATCTCATTCCCAGTGGAGACTGCATTGTTGGACCTGAACCTGCAGGGACTTACCCTATGGCACCACCACTCTGTTACACTAACACACCTTCATGCTATGGGGGAGATGTAGCTGTCATGTTCACTTTGGGGAAGGGAATATCTCCCCTCCTGGCATGCTGCTCCAGTCAACTGTAGATACCAGAAATGCTGGTGTTGCCTGTGGCTTCAAATCTTGCAAGGTTAAATGTCTCTCCATTTCCCCGCAACACCATCCCAGATGCGTGCTTGGAGCCCTTGTTCCTGGGGTCATATTGTTTTTTAAGAATCTCATTGCCTGACTCACAGTTAAAGAGAAAATCTTGAATACGTAAAGCAAGGACAGCCAGAAAGGGTCAGTCACACAGGCAAATCACCAGAACCCAACACCCTATTTAAGAAAACAAACACACACAGGTATAATGTTAAAGCCAGTCTCATGGTTTTGGGCACCTGCTAATAATTTGTATTGGGGGGGGGAATAGTCCAAGAGCCCATGCTGAGATAATTAGGTCATATGGTACAGAAGATATGACTTTTTAAACATCTTACAAAAGTTGTGGCATCTCTAAAACTGCCAGTCTTGAACGACTGCTGAGGCATTTAGGGGGTAACAGCCCCTGTACAGCCCCTCCAGGGCCCATTAATTACTTGATAAGGTACATGGATGAAACAAGTAATATGTGTTACTGAGTAGCGTATGTATTTCCAACCTGTCCAGTCTGACTGACCATGTTGGTCCATATTTCTGGGATGAGTTTCAGGAAGTGACACCAGTTGATGCTGTGGAGATCCTGGGGTCAGTGAGGACCACTAATTGTGAATTAGATCCTTGCCCATACTGGTTGGTGAAAGCCTCCGGGGAGATACTGGGGTTGGTGCTGGCGGGGATTACAATGCGTCCCTTCGGCAGGGGAGTTTGCCTCCCGGTCTCAAGGAGGCGGTGGTGCACCCCCTGTTGAAGGAGCCATCTTTGGATGTGGACGCACTCGCCAGTTACCGACCTGTCCCTAACCGTCCCTTTTTAGGGAAGGTTATTGAATGGGTAGTGGCCCTGCAGCTCCAGGCTCACCTGGACAGCATCGGTTTTCTCGACCCCTTTCAATCAGGATTTCAGCCTCGCCATGGTACGGAGATGGCATTGGTGGCCTTGGTAGATGATCTCTGCCGGGAGATGGACGCAGGACGTTTGACATTACTGGTCCTGCTAGATCTCTCGGCCACGTTTGATACAGTGGACCATGGACTGCTGTTGAGACGGTTGCGTGACCTGGGGGGTCTGGATGGGACCACCCTTGGTT
>QEPC01012592.1:3193549-3204586 GCA_003113815.1 Sphenodon punctatus | reverse complement strand
AACTAAGGTTATGGTGATAAGTGCTAATGTGGTTAAGAAGGTATATCAATGGTCCATTGGTAATTATCCTATTGAGCAGGTAAGGTGGTATAGATATCTAGGGGTGATAGTTTCCCAGCGACCAGGATGGAGGGCTCATTTTGGGGCAATAATAAAAACAGCCAAAAATTCAGCAGGAGTTATTATTAAATTTTATTTTGGCCATGGAGGCAAACAGGTCATCCCAGCATTGTGCCTATTTAAGGCCAAAGTGGTTAGCCAAATTCTTTACGCTTTCCCAATATGGGGGTTGTCCTTCCTGGACCAACTTGAAGGAATTCAGAACGGCTTCTTGCGGTCTATTGGAGGTATAATCACTCCAAGTGTCCTCCAAATATAGTGAAAAACAAAAAAGTACAGGCCAAAATGTGTTTTCCATTGAAACCAATGGAAAACGACAACGAAAGCAAAAATGAAAACAACAATTTGATATTTATGAAAACAAAAATGACAGATGTAAATAACGAAAATGGAAACACAAAAACAAAAATGACATGGGCCCCTGGTGCACACCTCTACTGGCAGGGCCCTGTTCTTTTGTCTGGAGTATTTTCTGTTATAACAATAGCAATGTTATCTGTCTCAGGCTATGTTCACACAAAATAATACTTAGTTTGAGGTAATTTACCCCACGTGAGGTTACCCAAGGAGAGAACTGTTTATGCATCTACTCCAATCTGGGGGTTAAATGGTCTCCTAGCAAACCTAGAGATGGGGGAGAAGGTGGTGTTTGTGTTGGACTAAAATGTAAGAGATGGAGACAAAATCATTTAAATTATCTTTTCTTGGACCAGCTTCTAATGGTGAGAGTGTGCAAGCTACAGGGCCCTTCTTTGGACATATAACAGATCAGAGCTATAGACTAAGCAAATGTAGGGCATTGTTTTTTCCCCTCTTTCAGCTCCCTTCCAAATCACTGCCTTCATATATGCCTGTCCTGTATCTGTATTACATGCCTGAGGAAGGACCTGGTGTGGCCCAAAAGCTTGCATACTCTCACCAACAGAAGCTGGTCCAATAAAAGGGGAACTTACTAAGGGGTAACAGTGGTGGAGCCGCTTGGCAATAGTGAGAATAATATAATCAAATCTGACATAATTTCTGGACGGATAATGATATACAAAACTACTGCAGTAACATTTAACTTTAAAAAGGGAGACTATGCTAAAATGAGGAAGCTAGTTGGAAACTAAAAGGAGCTGCTGTGAAGATTAAATGTCTGCAAGAGGCATGAAGACTGTTTAAAAACAGCACCTTGGAAGCCCAGACTAAATGTATTCAACAATTTTTTAAAGGTAGCAAGAAAACCAAAGGTCTGTCAGCGTGGCTAAATGGTGAGGTGAAGAAAGCTATTAGAACCAAAAAGGCATTCTTTAAACAATGAAAAGCAAGTCCTAATGAGAATAATAGGAAAGAGCACAACAACTGGCAAATTAGATGTAAAACATTAATAAGGCAGGCCAAGAGAGAATTTGAACAGAAACTTGGTAAAGAGGCAAAAAACTAATAATAAAAACTTTTTTAACTACATCAGAAGCAAGAAACTTGTTAGAGAGTCAGTTGGACCATCAGATAACCAGGTGGTAAAAGGGGCGCTCAGGGAAGATAAGGTCATTGCAGAGAAGCGGAATGAATACTTTGCTTCAGTCTTCACTGCAGAGGTTGAAGCAATACCCACATCAGAACTGTTCTTTGTAGGTGATAAATCAGAAGCGCTGTCCCAAATCAACATAACTCTGGAAGAGGTTCTAGAGCAAATTGACAAACTAAATAGTAACAAATCACTGGGACCAGATGGTTTACACCCCAGAGTTCTGAAAGAACTCAAATATGATCTACTACTGTTATTTTGTAACCTATTGCTAAAATTTGCCACTGTACCTGAGGCCTGGAGGGTAGTGAATGTAATGCCAATATTTAAAAAGGGTTCCAGAGGTGATCCTGGAAACTTCAGACCAGTGAACCTGATGCCAAATGGTGGAAAAAATTATTAAGAACAGAATTACTGGGCATATTGATAAACATGGCTTAATGGAGAAAAGACAACATGGATTTAGCAAAGGTAAGTCATGCCTCACTAATCTACTGGAATTTTTGAGGGTGTAAATAAGCATGTGGACAGGGATGAACCAGTTGATATAATGTATCTGGATTTTCAGAAAGCATTTGAAAAGGTCCCTCATGAGAGAGACTTGGGAAAATTAAAAAGTCATGGAATAGGAGGCAGTGTCCTGTTGTGGATTGGTAGCCGGTAGTTAAATGATAGGAAACAAAGAGTAGGACTAAATAGTCAGTTTTCAGAATGGAGAGAGGTAACTAGTTTAGGGCCAATTGTCGTTTTCATTATCGTTATTGCAATAATGAAAATGGCAATTGAGAATAACGACAACAATAACGAAAACAACAATGTCATTATCGTTGTTATTATTAGTGAAACAGTTGCGATTTTGTTTTGAATGGAAATGGAGAGGGGAGGAGGGAGCAGACATCTTGGAGCCCTAAAGAGCCTTGAACTCTTGAACTCTTGAACTGTGCCTGTGTTGGGAGGGGCAAGCAGCTCAGCAGTATCTGATGGTTGTATCTCTTTTCAATGTTCATTTCAAGCAGGCCCCAGCAGTCTCATGGCACTCTGTGATTGCTCAATGCCTCTGCCTCCCACAACCAATCAGGGGGGCTCTGGTGAAGGGCACTGCAACCCTTTCTAATGGAAGGGCCATTTTTGCCCTCTCTTCTGTGAGAGCTCCCTGTGGGTATTTTCAGATGTTACGAGATCACGCTCAACCACAGTGAACCACGCTCAATCCCGTGGTGGGGCCAAAGAGCCCTGTATGTCTGTTCAGCAGCCGCCAGATGTTCACCACAATCAATACCCACATGGGGTCAATTTCAGCCACGCTTCTGGACCTCCAGCCCAGACCATCCCCGAAAGCATGGTCAAAGAGATTCCCAATGGGAAACAATAAAAAGTAACGTCTGGACGGCAATCACCAGCCGGAATCAATCAAAATAATTCCCAACCGGGGACAAAGCACGCAGTGTCGCTGCCAGGCAACTAGCAACAACACAGGCAGCGGAGGGAGATTTAAAGGGCACACAGCAGCAGGGAAACGTGATGGGATACAGCGAAGCAGGAGGCAGAGGAGAGAGGAGGGCGAGAGAGCAAGAGAGGAGGAGGAGGTGGTAGTGCTGCACATGCAGGAGGTGGAGGCAGGGCAGCAGCAGCAGCAGCTGGGACAGGCCACCCCGGGGACATTGACTGGACCGGGGGAGGAGGCACCCCGAAAACGGGTAAGGGGAACAAAGGGGAGCGGACCCAGCACCACAGGGGCACCAGGAGGGGCCGGGGGAACAGCCTGGCAGCCAGCGGGTGGGGGGGAAGGAGTAGGAACGTGGGAACGGGGCAAAACAGCTACCACACAACTCCCCCTTGTGTCCCGCAGACACACAAACGGGCCTGGGAGGGCGAGCCCCCGGAGGACACAGGCCCTGCCCAGGTGCAGGAGGAGGAGGAGCAAATGGAGGGGAGAAGGGAGAGAAGGCCCTACCACCGAGGGGGCCAGTGGGGGCTCTGGGAGACCCGGGACTTCATTCACATCTGGGGGACCCTGGAGCATCAGCTGGAGCTAGCACTCAATCAGAGGAACAAGCACATGTTCCAGGAGATAGCACAGGAAATGGAGACGGCGGGGCATTACCGGACCGTCGGCCAGTGCTGCTCCAAGGCCAAAGAGCTAAAGAGGAGGTACAAGGCCATACGGGACAACAATCAGCGGTCCGGACAAGGACTCCGGACCACCCCCTTCTACGATGCCCTGGACCGCATCCTACATATGAAGGAGTCAACAGTTGCCCTATGCCTTGTGGGAGCACTGTGATCCAGGGCAGGGAATGGGCTGAGGTACCCCCTCCCCTTGCCACCCCACAAGAAGACACCCGCTCCATGGTCCCAGACCCCCAGCAGGAATGCCCCGGGACCTCAGGGACCAGCAGGCCCCCCCTGGGAACCAGCCCAGAAAGCCCCCACCCCCTGGCCGGACAGCTGGACTCTGAGGCCGGCACCCTCATCACCCTCAGCCAATGGTCGCAGGGGGAGCACAGCAACATGGAGGGGCTGGCCTTGGAGGGATCAGAGAGGGACATCGAGGGTAAGCAAGCACATGGGATGTGTGGAAGGACCTGGGGCGAGGGGGTCGGGGGGGTCAGGGACAACCCAACCAGGGAGCAGGCTTCACCTGGCCCTGACACCCCGTGACAGGTCTGGGCCCAAGGAGCCTTCCCGGGCACCCCAGAAGCGCTCCACCAACCCCCCCATACCCCACAGGGCACGGAACGCCCCGGCACCAGAGGCAGGCAGGCGAGGAGGCCGGCGCACAGCAGCCCAGGCATCAGCCAGAGGAACCAGGTGAGGCACACAGCCGGGGGGGTGGGGAGGCCGGGAGGAGGACCCCTGACACACATGGCGGGATGGGGGCCCCGGAGGGGTGGGAGAGGGAAAATGACTAACCACTATGTACACTACAGGACAGCCGGAGGGGCCACAGAAACCCGGGCCCATGCCCCCAGCCCAGCGGATGAGGGAGCACCAGGCACAGGTATGGCGCCGGAGGGAGGACCAGGTGGAGGACCTTGTCCAGACCACCACAGAACAGGGAGAGCGGATGATTGCATCCATGGACTGCATGGAGGCGGCCATAGAGCGCGCCCTGGAGTGGGCGGAGGCAAGGGACCAGAGACTCCAGGCAGAGGTGCACCTGGAGTGGAGGTGGGAGCGCCGGGAACACAGAAGGCAGGTAGAGGCATTTGGGTGGCTGGAACAGGCCATTGAGGGGATGGTGCGGGAGCATTCAGCCAAGATGGACAGGTCCCATGACATTGGGACCTCCCTGCTCCTGCACGCTGGCACTATGCGTGCCTATGTCATGGCAGCCACCCCGCCGGACACCCTTCCTGCCCAGGGCCCCATGCTGGGCCCCTCGGTGCCCCCGCCACCTCCCCAACCGCCCCAGCTGCCTCCACACCTGCAGGGGCCCCACATCCGCCTACCAGCTGATGTGCCTGGCTAGGGCAGCACGGATGCGTTTGGTGTAATGGTACTCCCTTGGGTTGTCCACGTTCACGTACAGAGGCATGGGGCCAGGAGGGCGAGTAGGCATGGGGTATTCGAGGGTGGCCCCATCAGTCTCGCACACGTTGTGCAGCACACAGCAGGCACTGATCACCAGGGCCGAGGTCTCCACCGTGTAGCCTAGCTGGCTGGCAAGGCTCCTCCAGCACTGCTTGAGGGCCCCAAACGTCCACTCAACCATGGTCCTGCTGGCACACAGGTGGGTATTGTAGAGCACCTCCACTGGGGTCCGGGCAACTGGATATACCTTCATCAGCCACCGGCTGAGGGGGTAGGCTGGGTCCCCCAGGATACAGGGGGGCATCAGCTCCCCCTCAATCCGGGCCATCCCCATGTCTGCAAAGTCCCCCCAGTACATCTGGGCATAGATGGGGGATATGGTCATGATCTGGGCATCGTGACTGTGGCCAGAGTTGCCCTTGAAGATGTCTATGAACCTCCCCCAGTGGTCCATGACTGCCTGCAGCTGCAGGGAGTGATACCCGTACCTATTGACATACTCCATGGTCTCCCCCACAGAGGGGTGGAGGATATCGATGTGGGTACCGTCCACGGTGCCCATGCAGTTGGGGAAGCCCCCAGCTGCGAAGCCAGCCATCAGGGGCCCCTGATCCACAAGCTGGATCACCCTGTCCAAGAGTATGCCCTCCACAGCCTCACAGACATCCCGGAGGTTACAGGTCACGGTGCTCACCCCGACACCAAAGTGCTGCGAGACAGACCAGCAGGAGTTGGGCATTGCCAGGGCCCAGACCCCGATGGCCACCCGCTGGACCATGGGGATGGGGTTCCTCATGGGGGGGGTGCTGTCGCTCCAGCCAGGGCGTGAGCTGCTCTGTGAGGCACAGTAGGATGAGCTTGTCCATCCTAAAGTGTGCCTTCCAGGCTGCCTCATCCCACTGAGCCAGCACCCAACCCCACCAGCCTTGGGCCTGCTCCATGACCCATAGCCGCCAGGCAATGGGCATAGCGAGCAGGGCAGCCCGGCGCATGGTCTCCATCCTCCATTGGAGGTGCCCAGCTGCCTCGCAGATCACCACAGGCCTGGTCTGGCTGCAGCTCATGGTCTGTAAGTCCACCCCGGACACCCGCTGTGCACTGAGCCAGGCCAGGGGTCGCCTATGGGCTTGGTGAGCCCTGCGGGCCCCTGCAGCACTCCAAGCCGCGGTAACACACAGGCAGGTGCCCAGCTGCACCTCAGCGGTCTGGATGTGCAGCTGATTGGTGTGGGCGCTGTACCACTCGGCACAGAGCGCAAGGAGCATCCTGCATGCACCCAACCTGTCCTGCTCCATGGTGAGGTGAGCCCAGGGGGGCCTCTGGCAGCCCTGATATAGGCTGGGACGGGCGTACCCCCCCGGCTGCTTGTGCCATCTCCTGCAGGGCAGGCGGGCCGGGGCGGCGGGTGCTCGGTATTGAGCCCACCTGCTGTCCCTGGCAGGAGCCGTGCGCATGGGCCGGCGTGCGCACGGGTGTGCAGGCTGCAGCTGCATGTCTCCTGTCATCACCTCCCTCCTCTCCCTGTTTGCAACATCGTGTCCTTGCCGGCCTGATTAGTGTGTCGGCTGTCCTGTCTGTGTGCTCAGTTCCTGCAGCTGTGCTGGGTCCGCACCCCACACCTCGCTCTGTTGCCATACATTGTTGCGGCCTGTGGCTTTCTCGGCCGGCCTTGGTGCCCCCCTGAGCCCCCTCCCACCCCTGGAGGGAATGTGGGCCCCCCTGTCCGTGGTGTTATTCTCCCTGGCGTGCTGGACTATTGCTGGCTGTGCTTCCACTGGGCTCCCTGCTCCCGGCCCCCATGGGGCCCCCCATCCATGGTCCTTCCGTGAGACCATGGCCCTGTGTGACTTGTGGCATACCCCGGCAGTGCAATTGCTGCTGAGCTGCCCAGACAGCCTGTCGGGTGCTTATACGAGTCTGAGATCTGGCCTTCGTTACTTCGGCTATGAGGTGAGTGCCTGGGATTGCAGGCTGAATGCTGAGACGCTGGGGCTGGTTCACTTTCCCGATGGGCGCATCCCAGAGATGAGGTGCTCGCATGTGGCCTGGTCTACAGTGGAGACCGTGTCCACCCTGTCTGTGTGCAGCCTGGCTGCCTACACGGTCTGTCTGGCGGAGGGTGGCCCTGCCTTGGTCGTGTCCTACTTTGTGGCTACCAGCTCTCCCATGTATCACCAGCTATTGGAGCTGGGTCAGCTTCTGTGGCCCCCTGCTGCTGACTGCTGTGTGTCCGAGCCTACTGTGGCGGAGCTGTTGGTGCTATTGTGTGTGTGGTCCCGTTCTGATATGCAGCTGGGTCTCTCCATGCAGGAGCCCTTCGAGGCTTACTACCTGATTTTCCACCACATGTCCGTGCAGGAGTACCACTGGGGCATGCTTAATTGGCCCCACCTCATTCACCAGGCGAGGCACCCGACCCCTGGTCCCTTTGTGGCCCCCAGCAGCTGGCTGTGAGTCACCCTGTGCCTCCTGGCCCCCTGTTCCTGGCCCCCATGTGGGCTCCCGGCTCCGCCCTGCTGCCGTGGCCTGCTGCCACTCCCTCCTTGCTGTCCCGGCTGTGCTGCTGTGCTGCCTGCTTCCTGGGGTGCCGCTGGGCCTGCCTGTGGTTCGGGGCCCCCTTGGGCCCCCCCATCTGCCTCTGTCCCCGGTGTTTGCCTCTGTGGCCGCCATCTTCATTGTCTGCCTCTGGCGCCCTGACTGCCCCCCCCCCCGGCTCCCCAGGGTGCTGCTGACCATCCTCATTCACCTGTGCCCCCTTCTGCACCCCGACCCCCTTCCTGGGTGCCTGTGTGATTTCTGGGTTCTGGGGTCTCCGGACTGCCCCCCTGGCTTCCTCCAGGGGTGGGTGTGTGTTGCGTGACTTTGGACCTGCTTCACTGGCCTGGACCTCCTGTCTCCCCAGTATCACCCCCTCGCCGGCACTTGGGTTCTGAATGTGCCTCCTTGACTGTTCCTGGCCCGCTCTGTGTTCCGTGTGTGCTCCCGCTGTGCCTGCGCCTGGACTGCCTGGGGTTTCCCCCATTCCGGGACTGCCTGTGTTGCTGTGGGGGTGCCTGTGCGGGCTGTTCTGTATTGGGGGTTCTGGTTGCTGATGCCTGTGTCCCACTGTGCCCCTGTGCCATTTCCCCTCCTCTTCCCTATCCCTCCCCCCTCCCCTCCGTGCCCATTGTGCCTTGTGTGTGGTCTGTCCCACTGTGTCTCCCCCCCCCTCCCTTTCCTGTCCGGGCGTGTGTGTTTGTGCTGTGTGTTCCACTGTGCCCTCGCTGTTTGTGTGCCTGTTGTGTGTGGTACCTGGGCAGCTCCTCTCCCTCTCCCCCCTCCCTTCCCATTTCCCTTGTGTGGGCATTCCCACGTGTCCCTTTTGGCTTCTTTTGCCCTCAGGTGGCCATGTCTGTGTCCCGCCCCTCCCTGGCTCTTTCTGGATGTTTTGACCGCGTCCTGGATTCGGTGTCACGTCTGTTGCGCTGCCCTGGGGTGTGATCTGGCGGCCCGATTCCCTGCCGTGGTCCCGCTCCCGTGACATCTGTTTGGGGCCTTTATTGACCATGGGGGGTGGTTGTTCGGTTCACCAACGTGGGGAATCCACTGTGGTGACTCTGGAACGTGTAACGTCTGAAATCACCCTCTGTTTGTCAGGTTGTGTTTTACAGAACTGTTTCTTCCACGCAAAAAGTCCTCCCTAGCCCTCATTGTATTACCAATTTCTTTCCTTCCTCATATGCCCTACCTTTTACCTTCTCCCTTTCCCTGCCCTTGATGTGCACGTGGGGGAGTTGGCAAGCCTGATGCCACTTCTGCTACTGGTGGCAGCCCACCACCCAAGCTGAAGAGACCTGATTTTTCCCCTCAAGGCAGCAGGTCTTATCAGGGGAACAGGCTGCAGCAGAGATCTCAGGAGTGGCATCTAATGTGGAAGGTAGGGAGCCCCAGCCTTCCACTAGTAGCAGTGGCACTGGAGGAGGGAGCCAAGGGCAAGGAGTGTGTGTGCAGCAGCAGTGCTATATCCCCTCTTCCCCCCCCCACACACACCACCACCACCTCCTGAAGCACCAGCAGCAGCTGGCACTGCCAGCAGTGATTTTTCACTGGGGGCAGCAGCAGATATTAGTATGGGGAGCTGCAGCAATGATGATGATGTGGGTGCTGTTGCTGGGAGTGGTGCAGGGACACCCACCTCTCCTGGGCAGGCTTCTCCCTCTGACACTCTCCCACAGGGATTTTGAGGATTTGGGGGAGGATGTATTTGAGGGCATCCTTCCCCACTTTGGCAGCAGCAGCCCAGCTTCAGCAGATAGCAGCAGGGCATCCTCTCCTCCCATGCTGCAAGGTGGAAGCAGCACCACCTTCAGCATGGGTGGTGTGGAGCTGGGCAGCAATGAGGGGAGTGAGGAGGAGGAGACTCATGTTGATCCACCTGTGACCACATTGGGGACAAAGGCAGCAGCCTCCAGCGGCGGCACAAAGGGTTCAGGAGGGCGCCCCAGGGGGCCTGTGTGGGATGACTTCAAGGAAGTGATCCCAGGTGACAGCAGCTGGGTGGCCTGCCTTCACTGTGGGAAGGTAGTGTGCCATGGGAATAAGAGGGGGAATTTAAGTAATAATGGCATGAATTCCCACCTGAGGACCTGGCATAGGGTTTTGCTGCTGCAAGAGACATTAGAAAGTATGGACAGGAGTGGATTCGCTGTTGCAGCAGGCATGAGCAGAAGCAGACCTTCCTCCTCTGCTCATGGCAAGGGGAAGGAGGGACAGCAGCAGCAGGTCCCATCTCGAACCCCCTGTCAGCAGCAGCGTCAGGCCACAATGGAGGATCTGGGGTTTGGGCAGTTGCAACATGTCGGAGTGCATCATCCAGTGGCAATCAAGATCACCAGGCGGGTGGGGGAGATGATTGCCCTGGATGATCAGCCATTTAGCATTGTTGAGGACCAGGGATTTTGCCGGCTTCTGGCACTGTTGACACCCCAATACCAGCTTCCCTCATGCACCACCTTCAGCAGGCAGGTGGTGCCCTCCCTGTACCAGGCAGCCAGGGAGCAACTGGCCAGCACAGGTGGGGCAGTTGTGCATTTCATCACAGACATTTGGAGCAGCTGAAATGCACAACATGCCTACCTGGCCCTGACTGCTCATTGGTGGCAGGAGGAGGAGTGGCAGGGGCGAGGGGGCAGGGCACAGGTGGTTCCTGCTTCATGCCTAGGTCTTTGATGAGAGACACACTGCCGTCAACATAAGGGGAGCCTTGGACACCATGGTGGAGGGGTGGCTAAGGGAGGAAGCCCCATTGCCAGGGGCTTCATTGTCACAGATAATGCTGCTAACATGAAGAAGGCAGTGCTGGATGGTGGGTTCCAGCACATCCCCTGCGCTGCCCACACCCTTCACCTGGTGGTGAGGGATGCCCTGGGCCTGGGCGAGAAAGCAGCAGAGCACAGTACTAGCCCCATTACTGTGTTAATTGAGAAGGGCAGGAAAATTACAGGGTACTCTAACAAGAGCGTGAAGGGTGGTCACCTCTTGAGGGAGAAGCAGGTGGAGCTGGGGGCGCAGGAGCACTGCCTCGTGCAGGATGTCATCACCAGTTGGAACTCCACCTATAGCATGATGGAGCATCTGTGGAGCAGAGGCAGATCCTACACGAGGTAGCCTCAGAGGGGGAGATTGAGGTGGAAAGACCACTCGGGTGTGAGGAGTGGACAATGGTCCCTTCTCCCTTACTGCAGAGAGTCGCTAAGGCTGCTTTCCGCCAGCTTTATCTGGTACGTAGGCTGCGTCCGTATGTCTCTGGCCCGGACCTGGCCTCCCTCATCCATGCCTTCGTCACCTCGCGGCTCGACTACTGTAACGCGCTCTACGTGGGGCTTCCCTTGTTC
>QEPC01012592.1:3171280-3185325 GCA_003113815.1 Sphenodon punctatus | reverse complement strand
ACACACACACACACACCCAGCTAGCCACAACACAGAAGACACATACAAGTTCAGAACCAAGCAGCCACACACACACCACACAGCTGATCAAACAACTGTTTCCAGGTTTTGGTCTCGCGAGATCACGATACCAAATATCAATATCGATAACTAAAACATTACCAAAAATAAAATCTTCATTTGAAACCAGTACCAGTATCGATAATGACAATAATGAAAACATTGTCATTATAATTATTAAATGACACATTTTAATAATGACAATGATAACAATAATGAAAAACTACATGGGGCCCTGGTGCACATCCCTACATTTCAGATATTGTAATGTTGCTTGAATTGCACCTTAAGTAAGGTATTGGAAATTTCTGTAATCTGGGCTGGCTGTTATGGTACTTCTGTTTTCTCTGCTATTGTACTCCTGTCATTTAACACATTCCTGTTATTGGACTCAGGTCCCTGCCCAGTGGGCTTACAATCTAAGAAGGACAAGCCCGGTTTGCCCCCATGCACTCTGGACTCAGTTGGCTCTGTTGTTGTTTGCTAAAACTGCTATCCTTGTGTGCATGTTCTGTTCCTTGTGTGCATGTGTATCCTTGTGTGCATGTTCTGTTCCATTGATCATGATCATGTAAGTGTGCAATTTTGGGGTTGGCTCTCCCTACCATTGGACCCTCTGGGCTGGTCCCTCCCACTGCCTCACCAGGCTCAGAACCCACCAGCTGTCACTGTGAGGGCCCCAGGTATCTGTACTGGAACTGATGTTGTTAAATGTATTCATTAATGATCTGGAAAAGGGAGTAAAGAGTGAAGTGATCAAATCTACAGATGACACAAAGTTATTCAAGGTAGTTAAAAGCATGAGTGGACTGTGGAGAATTGCAGGGGGATCTTGAGAGACTAGGTGATCGGGCATGTAAATGGCAGATGAAATTTCATGTGGACAAGTGCAAAGTGATGCGCACAGTGACCCCATATGGCACTACTTATGTTCTTATTTTGTCTCCCTCTTCTAGTAAATGGAATCCAATAAGCATGAACACTTTGTTTGTGGTAACAGGAAGTAAAATACTATGGCACTACCACAAAAGGGCTTATTCTCAAGTAAGGCTTGTGTTGTGTGAACAGTCTCGGTCCTAAGCGTTTGCTTCCTATTTAATCCAGTTGAACTGTGACAGTATATTCCAAGTAAGGGTACTAGATCTTTAATGCAGAATTAAGCAGCTACATTTGTAATAGGACTGATTCGAAAGAGTCCTTCTGTTTTCGCAGAACAGTTCCCATCAGCTGTTTCATGCATGTACAAAAAAGAAGAAAAAGTCCAATTGTTCCAGTGGGGGGGATCAGAATTATCATTCATTCCAATGATCATTCATCATGGTCAAACCAACCAGATCCATTGAAAACAGAATTTGGTCAGAAATTAATTTTCAACCTTCACTTGTAATGACTTCTATGCCTCACTTGTAATGGTGGTCTCCACCTGCAGGTAGATAGCGGGTGACCTGTCTTACAGATTCAGAGGCCTCTGCTACTCACAAAGTTGTAGTCTGGTGGCAGGAGAAAGATGGAGGACAGCCCTGTTTTTCATTGCAAAGAAGGTATGATCGTGCTATAGCTATTTTTCTATTTAGGTTTGAAATACGTTAGTTGACTTTGACAGAAAAGAAAGTGATGCCAGAAAGATCAGCAGAGACATGAGTCAAAGGGGTTGAGATGGTACCTTTTTATTGAACTGACTTATGTTGGTGAATGTGTGCAAGCTTTCGAGTTACACAAAGCCACGTCTTTAGGCA
Source organism: Sphenodon punctatus (assembly GCA_003113815.1). Classification (NCBI taxonomy): domain Eukaryota; kingdom Metazoa; phylum Chordata; class Lepidosauria; order Sphenodontia; family Sphenodontidae; genus Sphenodon; species Sphenodon punctatus. The sequence continues at coordinate 3,183,529 of QEPC01012592.1, read as the reverse complement.
TTATTGAGAAGGTTAGAGCTTAACTGAGCATCTTGCAGATGGTGACTTGGTGCATAGAATTCTTGAGGTAGACGTTACACAGAGGTAAGACTTCAGCATTTTCCGTGTATGTTTAAAAGCTTCTGCAGGAAAGACAGCAACCACAAATCTACAAGGATGGCTTATGGGGCAAAACAATTATGGTAAATAAAGCTCTCTCCTTGCTTGCCAACAGCCCTTATCATCTTATCAGATGTTCTCTCTCTAGTTAACAGTTGCTTGTTAGTCTCTTATCTCCTTTGAGCTCCCACTTGTTATTGTGTACACTGATATTTTGGTCTCACGCAGCAAAAAAGAACTGTATTAAAAATATAAGCACTTATCATTCATAACGTCCATAACATCTGCTACATGACCAGAATTAGAAGCTAAAGCGACATATTTTACTTTTAAAAAATATTCTCTTTTCCATGTGGGAATTTCATTAGCTGTGCCATGTCTTTTCAGTGGTTTTTCTGTAAAGGTTAATTAGTGGTTGTGTTTCTCCTCCAGATTTGTCTGCTCCTCCTCCCTCACCCCCACTCCTCTAACTGTCTGCATAAGGAACCTCAAGGGTGTTGGTTAGCTGCAAACCACAGCAATTGGCAAAGGCAGCCCAAAAATGTGTTTTATAATTATATGGATGGGAACTACACCCCCACAGCATCTCTTGTCTGGGATAATTGTCAGTGGCCAGAGGAGTGGGGTGGGGGGCGGTGTAGCCATTATTTGTAAGGAGATGTGGTCTGTGAGGAGGTATCCGGTGCAAACGATGCCAGGCATTGAGGGCCTCTATCTTGTGTTTGATTTGGCAGGAGACCGTTTAGGGATGCTGCTAGTATACCACGCACTTACCTGTATGGCAGCATCCCTGCACGCTTTAGCAGAGCTGGTGTCGGAGGTGGTCTTGTGGTCCCTGAGGTCAGTAGTCCTGGGGGACTTCAACACTCACACTGACACCAGCCTTGAGGGAGTGGAGCATGAGTTTATGGTTGCCATGACAACCATGGCAGTGTCTCAGGTGGTTACTGGCCTGACACACAATGGAGGGCATACCCTGGATTTGATATTTTTGCACCAGCCTTGAGGCAGGGGATCCATTGGTTGGGGAGATGTCAGCCGTGCCCTTGCCATGGACAGATCATTACCTCCTGTAGGTCGGCCTCCTGTTCAACCCCCGGAAAGGTATGGAACCAGTTCGGTTGGTGCATCCCCGGAGAGGCTACAGAATGCTCTTGAGGAAATTACCCTCTGAGCCATTCACTCAATGACCTCATGGCCTTTTGGAATACTCTACTAACTGAGGCCATTGACCGAACAGCTCCTATGCGTCTGCTTGCCAAGCATTGGCACCGCAGGTCCCCTTGGTTTACGGAAGACCTGCGACAGCTGAAGCAGGAAGGGCGGCGGTTAGAGCGACGGTGGCACCGTACTTGGGCTGAAGCTGACTGGTTGCAGCATAGAGGTAGTTTAAAAACCTATGCTGTGGCTGTGCGGGCAGCAAAGAATAGATTTTTTGCTGCTCTCATAGCATCCGCGAAATCATGCCCAGCAGAGCTTTTATTATTATTTATTTTTATTTATTTTATTACATTTATATGCTGCCCCCTCATGCCTAGGGCATCTCAGGGCAGCTTCCAACACGAAATAAAACAATTTACCACAATATAAAAATCTACACTAATATTATTAAAACAGTTTTTTAAAATAGCCCCCACACAAAAGTTTAACCCACCCTCCTCTCCCCACCACTGAAGGACTGGGAGAATAGTCATGTCTTACAGACCCAACAGAAGGTCAATGGACTTGGGGTCAGCCGTGCTTCCTCTGGGAGGGAGTTCCACAACCGGGGCCCAGCCACCGAGAACGCCCTCTCCATTGTAGCCCCCTGCTTTACACTGGGGACCTCCAAGAAGGCACCCCTGGTGGACCGGAGAGTCTGTCCTGAGTTGCGGAGGGTGAGGCGGTCCCTGAGGTATCCAGGTCTAAGACCATACAGGGCCTTATAGATCAAAGTCAAAACCTTGAATCTGGCTCGGCATGTTACAGGCAGCCAGTGCAGTGCACGGAGCACCGGTGTTATGTGTTCTCATGTGTTCTCCCTGTTAGGAGATGGGCCGCTGCATTCTGCACTAACTGCAACCTCCGGGCCAGCATCAAGGGAAGCCCCATGTAGAGCACGTTACAGTAGTCCAGCCTTGAGGTGATGAAGACATGGATCAAAGTGGCCAGGTCAGGTCTGGAGATATACAGGTGCAGCCTCCGCACCAGATACAGCTGGTGGTGAGGGGGATGGTCAGTCTGGCCTCCCTCTGCCTGGAACAGGAATCTTCCAGTGCTCACTGTGACATGTTTATTGACTTTTTCTTCAACGCTGCACTTGATGCAGTGGAAGAACCAGAGGTAATGGAATCCTGCCTTGTCCTATTTTATGGGATCAGTTTCAGAAGCAGAGGATGTCCTTGGGGCAGTTAGGGCCACCTGTTGTGAACTAGACCCATGCCCGTCCTGGCTGGTAAAGGCCAGCCGGGAGACGTTGGGGCCATTGTTGGTGGAGGTGGTTAATGCCTCCTTTAGAGAGGGCAGAGTGCGTGGTGCAGCCTCTGCTCAAAAAAACTCCCATCACTTGACATTTACTTCCTTGCCAGCTATTTGCCAGTCTCTAACCTTCCTTCTTAGGGAAGGTTATTGAGCGGGTGGTGACATGCTTCCAGGAGCCAAGCAGCACTCACTCAAGACCACTCATGGAAAATTATCTGGCATGTGCTGTGTGGGACAAGCCAAAATGGTGCATGGGGACAGGCGCCCACATATCCCCCTGCCCATATGAACCAGGACGCCCACCCATGTCAGCAGACAGGTCCATGGCCAGCTGCCTCCCTGGTCCTGCCCAAAGCCCTGTCAGGAGCTCTCTGGGGAGCTCTTAAAGGACATGTGTGCAAAATACAACACCGTGGTGGCTCAAAGCACAACAATCTTCCCTCATAACTCATGAGAGAAGAGTCAAAGCCATGGAAGACAGCAGTGTCCTGCATGTCCCTCCCAGTTGTTGCCTGGGACTGTCAGCAGCTGCACTGGCTCCTGGGCAGAAAGAGATTATTGGCTGTTGCAGCTTCCTGTTTCCATGGTGTCTGGGGCTGTGTGTCATGGCAGAGAGAGAGAAGTTGGGTGGGGCTTGGGGTGGGGATTATCGCCAGGTCGGGCGAGAGGGAATGACTGCCCATATGAGTTTTTTGCAGGGCACCTCCGTGGTGGTGGGAGTGCGTGGAGGGTGACTGCGGTGGCCACCCTGGGAACCGCCAACTAGAATCCCTCCCCACTCACTCCACATGCATGGGTGCTCCACACCTGTACTACTCAGTGGACATGGACACACACACACCCCACCTTGCTCACTTAAAAACACCCTCCGTTTCCCCACTTACGGTCTCAGCTGGTCACAGCTCTATCCAGAACTGTGCCAGCCTGTAAAGGGGTAACTATCCTGCCACCTGCGTCCTTGCAGGCTCCCAGTCACAGAAATGTTATTAAGGTTTTCCCAAGTATCTAACCTGGGATGTCCCCTCATCTGTGTTATCCAATGTCAGTATCACACAAAAACACCAATGCTTGGTTAAAAGAATTTGTATTTATAAATTCAGTTTAATTACAAGATATACAATTGATTCAAGAGTGCAATTTTAACAAAAGGATTTTAAAAAGTAACACAATGCTAGATTCACTAGGAATCCCCTAACAGTATGTCCCTGTGTTTGTTGCGTTGCAGTCCTTAAACTGCATCTACCGGTGATTACTTAAATGCTGGCTGTCAGCAATGATGAGCAGCCCACCACAGCTTCCCCAGATGATATCCCATTATGCGCTGCTCTTTGCCCTCGGTAAAAAGTGTGATATCCCATGATGCATGGCTCCCTCCCCTTGCTATACAGTAGTGTCATTTTTAAATCCCATGGGTCTTTGAGATAGCTCCGTACATTCTCACAAAGCGATTTCCTGGATCCACATGAAAGACACACAGGCCACTTTTACACGAGGCATGATGAAAGCTGTGTGGGGAGTGTTTACACACTCCCCATGCTACTGGAAGTGATGTGCCGCCCATTCTATTCAGTGGCAGTGGCTGCAGATGCGGGGCTTTCAAGAGACCTACAGAATGCGCCTCTTGAAAGCCCCGCATCTGCAGCTGCCACCGCTGAAGAGAATGGACGGCACATCACTTCTGGTAGCACAGGGAGTGTGTAAACACCCCTGTGCAGCTTTCCTCTTGAATACAGAGGCACTTCTAAGCACCTCGTGTAAAAGTGGTCATAAAAAGAGCACATTGACAGAGGCCAGGGTGAAATTATGGGGAGTGGGGAACTCTAATTAGTGCACACAGGGACAGAATAATGCAGAAAGAGGCCATGTCTGAGATGCCCAGCCATCCCTGCTGGGACTGTGGATGCAGGGAGGAGGCTGAGTGTGGGCACTGCTTCCCTGCTTCTCGTGACTGAGGAGGGGAAGTGAGTACAGCTGAGGCTGCTGCTGAGGTGGGACGAAGGGATGGGCAGCATCGGAAACCTCACTCCTTTCTCTCCCTCTTAGTCAGGCTTCCTCGCCTTTCCACCCCCTGCTTAGGAGCAAGACAAAAGCAGCTTCAATTTTGCAGGAAATTGCAAGACAAACCAAAGCCACTATTGGTGTTGAACTCTATGATCGTTTACCAGAAGTAACAGCAAACACAATAACACAACAACTGATATTGTTAGACATAACTCCAGACATGGGGAGAGGGTAAACACATTATTTCCACCCACAATACTTCCTGGCAGCAAATATGGGTTTAACGGGGCTATCGGGTGCCAAAAATTTTTTCATTGTTTACACAAAACAGCCATGTGTTGTGCGCCATAACCACATGATCGCTGTTATGTCTAAAGACGCCCACAGTTTACTTCTCTTTGTTTTCTTAAATACTTTCTATATGGCTCCTAGAAGGTTCTCTCTTTGTCTGTTTCTGGGTCATTCGCTCAGTCTCTGGAAGTTATTGATAAACTCAAGTCCCTCTGGAAGTTACTGATAAACTCAAGTTCATCTACATTATCATTGTCTTCCATATCTGTTCCAAAACCTGCTCAACTTGTTTTGAGCTCACATTTTATTTTCTGCTTTCCAAATTTAACTTTTCTTTATGTCTCCACATACAAATTTCCCCCTCGTTGGACTCAACATTTCTAGACCACTCCAACAACACCAAACTTGTCATGTTTTACATAATGGTTCCAAAAGTACAAATGTATTTTTCATTCACATGAAAACCAAGATACATGCGTGTTGCATACATATTGGGTAATTATTATTTTTTTAAGTACTTTTTATTGATATTTCCAGCTTTTTACACAGTTCATAAGTACTACATATGTTGTCATGTTATACATTTTTTTTTCATTAACATTGTGAACATTAACCACATAACCTGTCAGAGATATTAACCAGTGCGCGTGTTTCCAGCTTTGCTGGGCCTATGAGCCCTGAACATCTGTTAAGCGGCATCCAGATGTTCACCCCAGTCAATCACCTGTAGGGGCCAAAGCCAACCACGGTTCTGGAGCTCAGGACGGGACCACCTCCAGAACCATGGTCAATGCAATTCCCACTGGGAAACGCTCCAAAGTAATGTCTGAATGGCAACCGCCAGGCGGGATCGCACAGAACAATCCCCAGCTGTGGCGAATGCACACAGCGTCGCTGCCAGGCAACAACCAACAAACAGAACAAGGAGGGATATTTAAAGGGCACACAGCACCAGGGGAACAAGGAGGCGAGACAAGGAACAGGGAGTGGAGAGGAGAGACATGACATGAGATGACACCATGATGGAGGAAGAGCAGGAGCACCCACAGGACCCGGAGCATCTCGCTCTACAGGGGGACACCCAACAGGGGATGGAGGCTCCACGCAAATGGGTACGGAGACCACAACAGGTGGGGGAACATCCAGGGGGTGGAAGGGTAGTGGACAGCCACAGAAGGAGGGCGGGAGGGTGGGTGGGTGGTGGGGGCCGGAACGGAACGTGCACAGCACTTACACCCCATGTCCACCCCACAGACCAGCAAGAGAGCCCGAGCCCTGGAACCCTCACAGAACACCAGCAGGGAGGAGGCAGAGGAGGAGGAGGAGGCGACACCGGAGCTGGAGGGGGCACCAGGGAAATGGAGGTACCAGAGAGGGGGACAGTGGGGATACCAGGAGACCCAGGACTTCATCAAGATCTGGGGGTCCCTGGAAAACCAGATAGAGATGGCGGTCAACAAGCGCAATGAGCACGTATTCGATCAGATCGTTGGCGAAACTGAAGAGGCAGGTTACCATAGGTCGGCAGCACAATGCAGGTCCAAGGCCAAGGAACTCAAGAGGGGGTATAAGAACATAAAGGACAACAACCAAAAGTCCAGACATGCAGTGAGGACCGCATCCTATTATGATGCACTGGATAGGATCCTGCACATGAAGGGCTCCATAGTGGCCCCCAGGCTGGTGGGGATCACCGTGGCACAGAGCCGGACCCGGGAGGATGTACCACCACCCATGGCAGCACCAAGGGCACCCACAGACACCACAGGTCCCGCACCCCAGGAAGAACAGCTCAGGACCTTGGGGAGCAGCAGGTCCCTATCACGGACAGGCACAGGGAGCCCACGACCAATGCCTGGGTATGGGGCCTCTGATGACGATGACACACTGATCACCCTGAGCCAGTGGACATGGGAGGAGCACTCACACCAGAGCCCCATGGAGCAGCAGGCCACGAACGACTTAGATACAGACATGGATGGAAGGTAGGCACAAGGAGTGGATAACATGGGGACCAGAACAGAAAGAGCAATTGGAGAAGGGGGGGGATGAACAGGCAGGGAACAGAATTAACCGACCCCACCACCACCATTACTGCAGGCGTTACCAAGGTAGAAGATGAGATAGCGGAGGGGGACCATGCACCTGGAGTGGTGGAACACATTGAGGAAGGTAAACCGAAGGGACGGGGCCCACTGGATGCCGGGAGAGGGAGGAGGGGGGGGGGACAAGGGGGATGGGACACAACCACCCCAATGGCACATCACCACATTCGTTCCCACACAGGGCCACAACCACACCCGCTGGAGGAACAGGCGGAGGGGGAGCAGCAGCAGCGGGAGCAGCAAGGTGAGCGGGCAGGGGGGGAAGCCCTGAGGGTAGCGGCCCAAGGGGGAGTAGATGGAGAGTCACACATGGATCCCAGGGGCCACAGGACAAAGGTCAGCAGAGCTTCCAGAAGGGGTGCCGAGAGTGGACAACAGGGAACATGGGAGGGGTTGTGGGTCACAGCTACATAGAGGGAGGGGAGGGGACCCGACCAACTAAGGGAAAGGGGGACGGAAGTCCTGGGCTCCCAGGCCCCCCGCCCCAGGCCCCGATCCAGGGAGGTACACGCACAGCTAACGGGTGTCCAACTGAGCATACCCAACCTATATCCAACAGATCCAGAGCCCATGCAGGCAGCCCAGCCACGAGAGGGACCTGTTCCACTGGCCCAGAGAATGTGTGAGCATTGGGCACATGTATGCTGCCACTGGGAGGACCTGGCAGAGGAGATCCTGCATACGAGCACTCAGCAGGGGGAGGCAATGATTGCATCCATTGGCAGGATGGAGGCTGCAACTGACAGGGTCTTGCAGCAGGTGGAGGGAAGGGACAGGCACCTGTTAGCAGAGATGAGGAAGGAGAGGAGGCTGGAGAGATGGGACTACACCCAGCAGATGGAGGCGTTCAAGCGCATGACCCAGACCATCGACCACATGGGAGCAGAGCACTCCAGGAAAATGAACTGCTCCAACGAGATCGGCACCGCTCTGCTGCTGCACGCGGGTACCATGAGCACCTATATCATGGAAGCAGCACCCCCAGGAACCATACCAGCTGCAGTCTCACACCTACCACCCATCCCACTGCCGTTACCCATCCTACAGCAGCTGCAGCAGCCCAGACCACCGGGGCCGCACATTCGTCTCCCCATCCCACAGGGGATGAGATGGCAGCAGCCGCCCAGGCAAGAACAGCAACATCAGGCAGCCCCGGGCCCTGTCCAGCCCCCAACCCCTACCACAGAGGACAGCCAGGAGCCATGACAGAGCCAGGAAGCATGGGAGGAGGATGTCAGTGGGGGCACGGGTGGTTCACAGACTTCGGAGCTGCCCGCCAGGTAATGGAGAGGTCAGCCTAGGAAGCAGGATGGGTTGGGGGGAACAGGTAAGGGGAGGGGGAAGTAGGGCATGGAGAGCACTGTAAATATAATAAATGCACCTTTATTCACTGTAACCTTTCTGTCTGCTGTTCTTAGCTATGCACCTTGGGGACTGTGCTTGCAGCAGGTGGGGATATGGCCCTGTTGGGCACGGCTATGCCAGGGGATCCACACAGCAGATAAAGGGGCAAACACCTAATGGGACCTGGAGGGGAGGGAGCACCCATGGGTCATGGTATGGGGATATGGCTCACAGGCACCAGGGACTACTGGGGATCCACAGCCCACTCTATGTTGTGGCACCCCAGTAGCCTCAGGGCACGGGCACCCATTATAGGTGCCTTGTAAGTGCAGCCCGTATCTCCTTTGCATAGTGGTACTCCCTGGGGTTCGCCTCGTTAACGTATAGCGATGTGGCATAGGATACCACAGAGCAGCTCCATCGGTCTCACAGATATTGTGCAACACACAGCAGGCACCAATGATGAGGGCGGAGGTCTCCACAGAATAGTCCAGCCACCCAGCAAGGCACCTCCATATCTGCTTGAGGGCACTGAAGGCCCTCTCAACCACGGTTCTCACGGTGCACAGCTGGGTGTTGTACAGGGCCTCCATTTGTTTCCTGGCCGCTGGATGGGCCTTCATGAGCCATCGGAGCAGTGGATAGGCTAGGTCCCCAATTATGCCAGGAGGCATCAACACCCCCTCGATCCGGGACATCCACATGTTCACATAGTCCCCCCTTCCCCGTACATCCTTGCGAAGAGGGGGGAGATGGCGAGGATCTGGGCATCATGGTTGCGCCCGGAGTGGCCGGTGAAGATATCCATCAACCAGCCCCGGTGATTGACAACGGCCTGGAGCTGCAAGGAATGGTATCCGTGCCTGTTGATGTACTCGGTTGCATCATCATGGGGGGGTCGGAGGATTCTGACATGAATGCCATCGATCACACCCAGGCAGTTGGGGAACCCAGAGGCCTTGAAGCCAGCCATCACGGCCTCCTGATGCATGAGTTGAATCACGTGGTTGAGGAGGACGGCCTCACAGAAGTCACAGATGATGCCAGTGACGGTTGTCAGGCCCACACCAAAGTGTTGCGCCATGGCACAGCAGGAATCCAGGGTGGCCAGGGCCCAGACCGCTATGGCCACCTGCTGCACGACTGGTATTGGGGAGCACATGGGGGGCAAGCTGTCACTCCAGCCAGGGCTGCAAGAGCCCTGCCAGTCGCAGGAGGGTACACCGGTCCATCCTGAAGTGAACCCTCCATGCAGCATCGTTCCATTGTGTCAGGGTCCCCTCCCATCATTGCTGCCCAGTGCACAGCCCAGAGGCGCCTTTCAGTGGGCATCGTGAGCATCACAGCACTATGGAGGGCCATCCTCCTCCAGTAGTGGTGGGCAGATGCTTGCCTGAGGGCAGCTGGACAGGAGCGTGCAATCAGCAGAACCCTGTGGTACACCCCAGACAGCCTGCACCCTGTGCGCATGGCCTGGATGCAGCGGCGCCTGTGGTGGGCGAGCAGGCTAGTTGCAGCAAACCGGGCCAGGCATTCCTGGATCCCTGCGTACAGTTGGAGCAGCTCCATGGTGACCCGCTGGAGCTTGGTGTGCTGGTGGTACTACTCAGCGACGATCTCCAGAAAGAGCCAATGGGCATCCCACTGGTTGGCATCCATTACCGGTACCAGCATGTAACCGTGCAGGTAGGTGCCCCTAGAGCACTGGAAATAGTCACGCGCACTGCTCAGAGGCTCGCTCCAGCTGATGTGCTGCAGGTTGTGGCTCCCCCTAATGGGCCTATAGCTGGCACAGGTCCCCACGCCAGTGGCAGTCCATTGGGCCCTATCCCATGGTGCCTCACCAATTGGTTGTGGCCTATGCAGTACAGGGTGGTCTGGATGGCAAGTGGCCTCTCACCCATACCAGGAGGGCTACTCCTGTATGTCTTGGCCCCCTGGTACCACTCGCTGGTGGGTATGGTGGTGTTAGTTGCTCAGGTGCTTTGGGGGGGGGGCTGTGCTTCAGGCATATAGGTGGCTAACTGGGGCCATGTGTGTGATTGGTCGCTGTCTGCATAACACAGCTGGCTGTGTGAAGGCCGTCACTGGGTTTCGGTTCCTGCAGCTGTGCCGTGTCCGCTCCTCACGCATCGCTTCTTAGCTATCCCATGGTGCCGCCTGCACCCTTATCGTGTGTCCTTGGAGCTCCCCTGGATGCTTCCTCTGCCTACTGTGGTGTGTGGGACCACTCTTTCCTTGCTTCTCAGACCCTCAGCCAGCTACACCATGGCTGATAGTGCTGCTTCGGAGCTCCCCTCAGAAGTTCTGCAGCCGCGCCACATTTCTGGACCTACATGGAGACCATGGCTCTAGCTGACCTGTGGCATTCCCAGCCCAGCTCCCCATCTACCCTCCCGGATGCCTATAGGTGTCTGAGTTTGGGCCTTCGCTGCTTTGGATATGTGGCTAACGCTTGCAAGTGCCAGCTCCATGCAGCGGAGCTGGGCCTCTGTCCCTTTCCGGATGGGTGCATTCTGGAGTTGAGGGGGTTGCAGGTGTCCTGGTCTGCCACTGAGATGGTGTCCACTCTCTCTGTATGTGCCTTGTCCGGCTTCCAGACCTGTTTGGCGAAGAGCAGCCCTGCACTGGCTGTGTCCTACTTCTGCTGCATCCTGGGGGCCCATGGCTACCAGCGTTCATCTGGGGCCTCATATTACTGCCTGTTGGAGCTTGGGCAGCTGTCGTGGCCCCCTGTGGCTGACTATGCCTTGCCCGATCCCACGGGGCTGGCGCTGTCTGAGGTGTGGTCTTGTGCTGATGTTCAGGTTGGGCTCACCGGTCCCGATCCTTTTGAGGCCTACTATCTTGTTGCCCACCACATGGCATGGATGGGCTATCAGCAGGGCATGTTGCAGTGGCTGCACTACATTCATCTGTTGGGCCTGCCCCCCTTTCACGACCCCGTGCAGCTGACTGTAGGTCCCCCCAAGGTCATGGGTGTCTTGACTGCCGTCTTCATTGTGTGCTCCCTGCACCTCCCCAGCCGTTCTGTGCTGTGACCTGCTACATTGTTCCCGTTCTGGACCAGCTGCTGTCCTGCCTCCATCTGTTTCCTCCATGCAGCTTCACTGTGCCAGTTTGCCTTCACCCCACAGCTGTCTGTGTGACATCGCTTTACCATCTGTACCCATGGGGTTCGTGTCCGTCACCCACCCCCCGTTCCGCTGTTGGGTGCTACCCGGCAACTGCACCGGGGATCCCTGTGGATCCTTGCATCCCTTGCTCTGCTGCCTCCCCGGCTGTGTCAGTGACCTGCCCACACCCCCACGATGCCTCCATGACTGTTTGTGTCTGGGGTTCACCTACTCGTGCCACCCAACTTCCCCTTGTTGAGGGGGAGGTTGCAACATCAGCTGTCCGCGGCTCAGGGCTCGGTCCCTTGATGGCCGAGCATGTTCATCTGGGACAGGGTGTCTTGCTGTTGGGACCTGCCTCGGCCCTCTCCAATGATTTTATCAGAGTGGTGACTCTTCCCCTGTGACCCTGCTCTGTCAGCATGGGAACCCCTGTTCGTTCAGCGCCCACTGTTGCTGTTGGGTGCCTCGTGCTGCCCGTGCTGTCCCTGGGGTATTGGGTGGCTACCCCCGTGTCCTGCTCTGTTCCAGCCCGTTGGTGACCTCTGGCCCCCCCTTTATTTGGTGCTCTCTGTTGGACTCCCTGGTGTGGTGTTCACCATTTCCCCCCCTCTGAGCGGCTGCTCCTAGGTGTGTGGGGTGGCCTATCCCAGTGTCTCTTCCTGGGTGTCTGTCCATTCTGGTCCCATTGGTTTTCGTGCCCTTGTGTGCTGATGAAGAAAAACCCATATTTCTGTTTGCCCTGTAATAACCCTCCACCATCTTAGAAATATTAAAAGCCTAGAATTTTGTTTGACCTGTAGTTACCCCGCCATGTTAGGAATGCTTGCTTC
>QEPC01012592.1:3118731-3169055 GCA_003113815.1 Sphenodon punctatus | reverse complement strand
GCCAATCAGTTCCGATGACGCGGCAACATTTGCGGCAAACCGCCGCCGCAGCTGTCGGAAAACAGCCTCTGTCGACCCGCGCCGTGATGTGTGGAATAGGGGTTTCTGTCGGTAACAGCTGCCGCGGCAGCATGCCACTACAGCCCTATCATATACCCATGAAAAACATGGAGTATGATACAAAATAAAATATTTATTATTATTATTATTATTATTATTAGCATTAGCATTAGCATTAGCATTAGCATTTAGAAACATGGTATATGATATAAATAAAATAGGTATACAAGACACCACCATACACACATTTCAAAATGCCAATCAATTGTTGTCTCTTACAATTCACAACACTTCCCAAGTTCCACATTTAATCAGGCTATCACCATTTCAGCTTCCTTTAGGTTCGTTGAACACAAACTTGTTCATACTAAAAAGGGATCACTTGCATTTATATTTTCCAAACATTTTCTTCCTTACACTCTGCGCTGCATGGAGAAACTTTGCCAGTGCAATTATAGTGTCTATTTCTGAATCCTGGAGGATGTTTACTGTTTTCTTATAAGCTGTACACCCATTTTTTGGGTCCCCCAAAGGCACCAACCATTTCCTCCTTTCTTTATTGTAGAAGGGGCACTCCCATATGATATGAATAATGTCATCCACTCTATTCATATTACAAGGAGATTGTTTTTATAAATCCTGTCATGGGGGTGGGGGGGAGGATATTTTGTATGCCTTACTTTCTGACAAGAATGGGGAACTTCTTCCCTTCCATGTGCTGCTTCCAAAACTAGTACAAATGCCATAGGCTGGGTAGAAATTGGGGAATGGAGTGTTTTAAGGGTTGCACTCAGGATGGGGAAAAGGACAGAGTCCAAGTCATGGATCTCTCCTCCATTCTTGAGTACATGCCGTCACTTCCGCTCCCTTCCCCTGAGCTCACTCTTGCAATACTTGAGGGTAATCCAGAAACTGGAAAGGAGCCAAATAAACAGCTCTGGGCTGGATTAGCCCCATCATCCAGAGATTCCCCACCTTTGCTTTACACTAATGCAGTAGGAATCTTGCTATCTCACTAAGTTACTAATGTGCTTAACAAATTTGAAAATGCACAAAATGTGAGGTGGTTCCTCTCAGCGCAAGCTTTATGATACTTTTAAGCTGTTAAAGTGGTGTTGTTCTAACAGAAAGAGAGGCATTCGTCACAAGGGAGACTCTTCAAATATTGCTTTAAGAGTCACTCTGACTCTTTCTCCTTCTGTGCTTCAATAAAGAGCTTCTGTCTTGGACCCCAAGACCTAGCCTGCATTATTTCTTGCTACAGATTTAAAGAATGAGTACCCAGATCTTTCACGTGTAGCAGTGAGGATTCATTCTGCCCAGTCATGAGGATACACTAAATTGTCTCTGGATTAGCAAAAAAGTTAAAGCTGTAAATCTCCGTCTCATAATGGTTCAGAAGCTGGCAGATTTCCTTTTTTAAAAATTAAGATGAATTAAAATCCAGGTTAAAGGAAGTTGATCCCCCTAAAGCAAATGTTGTTTACATCAAAAGAGTTTTCTTAAGCACTTCTTAGAAACTGGTTGCATTAGTGAATGTCAAAAATGTAGAGATCCTCATTAAAATTATCATCAGTCTGTTTAAATACCCAATTAATCTATCATGCTCTCCTAAACTACAGAGCAGAGAATGAGCTATAATTTGTGAGGGACAATGATTTGATGACACTGATGAGGAAGACTGAACTCTCCAGCTCCATTAGGTTGAATGAATCACAAGGTTTCCTCAGGAGTTAATTAGAAAGTCATTTTTCCTAATATAATGAAGTTCTGTCTTTGATTCTGAGATTGCTGCAGCTGTCAGATTTATAATATCTCCAGATGGTCTGGGCTTTTTTTTTTCCTCCAAAATTTTCTCTTTGTATTATGAGGTAGGATTTTTAAAAAAAATAAAACCCATAAAATATATTAATTGTTTTCCTTTGATTAACAAAGTGTCCTTGGTTGCATTTCACTTTAAAAATAAATACATTTTAAAAACAAGGTAAAATTCACTATTCATTCATGGGCTTCACAATTACATTTCACATTTCTCATCTAACAATTATAGATGAGAAATGATTTATAGTCTGACAAAAGACTATTAATTAATATGGCCAGAGGATATTGGATAGAGAACCCTGACTAAATATTAGAATTCCTGACTTGCAGACAATGAATTACTTCTAATCACGCAATCATAGCTCAGCCACTTCCTTGTGGTTGCTTACAATAGTGTAGGAGCTCTCTAGAATTGTATGCATACAGTCTTTTCTTCTCACTGTACCTGTAGATTTTAAGAATGGTATGGCTAGTGCTGTGAATAGAATGGCCTTCTCAGGAGAGTTGGATTTTGGCAGCATCCAAGAAATTTCCCTCATTAGCTAATATCCATCACACTGCTAACCTTACCCTAAGCAGTCTCCTGTTTTACCCCTGTAAAACCGAGCTCTAGCTTGTTGGATCCTCAACTGAGGAGTAGAGAATGTGCCCTGGGTAGGGGGTGAGAGAAGCAGTACAGCTGTCAAACCCCTAGCTTTGCTGTGGTTGAGCGATGGGGGACTTCCAAAAAAAGGGAGCAAGCTTGCCTAGTTCCATAACAAGAATGCTAATTGGTTCTGGTGGTAGCAATCAAAAACTCCTGTTCCAGAAGTGGCCAAGCTAGCACCAATTTCGACATCTCCTTGGCTCGTCTGTTCTGAACTAGAGTTAACATGGCAGCGGCAGCAGTAACAGCAATGGGGATGATGAGAAGGAGACCAGAGGGAGACAAGAGGAGAACAGCCAGCTGGGGAGGGGGAAGAGAGGGCAAAGTACCACACATCACATGGACGCAGGTCATCATGGATCACAGACCAGAGGAAGGGGGCAGAATCTAAAAGGTATTATCTGCTACCCAACAGAAGTGGTTTTCAAAACTTTTTACAACTGCACCTATGGTAGGTGAGATCCCTCCCACACCACAAACTCCCACATACATCTTTGTCAACCACTCATTATTTTGAAGATTCCTCCTAGCTCAGTGAGAGTGTGGTAAGTGTATGGCAGCTGGAGTCCTGCTCGTGCCCCCCAGAACACTTTCCAACCCCCACCCCCCACCCCCCAGTTTGAGAATCTAAGTTCTAGGGAAGCCCCAGGTTTAGGTGGAGAGCAAGCAAATAGGAGCCTTGGTAGCCTCGGGAATCAGTGAGGGATATTGCAAAGATGTGTGGACTCTGCATGGATATACCAGCCTTCTATGGATGCCCTGAGAAACACAAGTTTTCAGTACATGGTTTTAGCCTGGTTTTTCATGGAAAGTGCCATCGGCCTGTCTGTGTGGGAGTACATATGTCCCGGCTTAATAACTCTTCATCCCACTGATCTATTTCAACCAGATTTGGTAGAGGGGCAGAAAGGCCCAAAGTGAAGTAGGGGCCCCAAATTTCATAGTAATAGCTGCACCTCAAAGAGATGCCCCATTTTGTGGCTGAAGAATCTCACTGGGCCCCAGAATTTAATAAAAATAATGAAAATCATTTTAAGGATGGGAATAAAATGTGATTCATATGAAATCTATTGTGGTTTTTTCCATGACTTAATGTAAATAAAGTCCTGGGTAAAAATGTCTTTGTTTAATTCAGTTAATAAAGCAAATGCATCTTAAACACAATTCCCTAGAAAACCAGGCTTCATTATTTCTGTGCAACAAGCACTGGAACAACTTGTGTCCCTTGACTTTCCTGCCTGCAGGATACATGCATGAGATTAAGAACATAAGAAGTTCCATGCTGGGTCAGACCCATGGTGACCCACTTCTATCCTCTAAGAACTGAATAGAATTGAATTCAATTCAATTCAATCCTCTAAGAATTTACCTAGTTTCCATTTGAAGCTAGTTATGGTGCTGGCTTTCACCACCTCTTCTGCCAATGAGTTCCACAACTGTATTGTCTGCTGAGTGAAAAGGTACTTCCTTTCTGTTTGTTTTAAATCTGCTGCCATTTAACTTCAGAGGGTGTCTCCTTGTTCTCTTATTGTGAGAAAGGCAAACAACAGTTCCCTATTTACTCTTTTCACACCACTCCCAATTTTATAAACTTCTGTCTTAACCCCCCTTAATTGCCTCTTCTCCAAACTAAACAATCATAACCTGTTGAGCCTCTCCTCATATGGAAGTTCTATCAACTTTGCTGCCCTTCTCTGAACTTTTTCCAATTTTAGTATATAGATTCTATGGCCCTTTTTACATGGATGGGGGGGGGGAATGGGTGTTTTGACACGGTGGGTGTAGGTGGGTGTCCCTTTACATGGACATGCACCCATCTCCATCCATCTCCACCCATGGAACCTCCTCCAGTTTTCCAGAGGGCTCCATGGGTGGAGGTGGGTGGAGGCAGGTGTGCGATGGGTGGAGGTGGGTGTTGCGTGGGAGCGTACACGCACCCCCACCCATCCCGCTAGGTGTTCACATGGATGAACACCGAGCGGATACCGACTCCCCTCACCCCCCCACCGGCTGTTTACATGGATGCCCCCCCACACACACACCTGAACACCAAACTGGTGGGGAGGGACGTCCTGTAAAAACGGCCTATGATTTCGCTTGAGATGTCAGCATATGCCATTTCTGTAAAATATTGAAAAATTGAGGGAAATGTAATTATAAGGGGGAATCCAATGTCAAATATTTCATACGTATTGGTCAAACTGCTTGAGCTCATGGCTGAATTCATAGGTGTGACAAGCAGGACAAAATCTTACTTAGTGACTCTAATGGTATCAGATGACTCCCAGTGGCATTTTAATTTGGATGGATCTCCATTGTCGAAAGTGTTTTTAAAAACAGAAAAGATGCTGCGATGTATGGAACGGGGAAAAACAGGAATGGGATACATGTGTAGCTGAAGTTGTCAAGATAGAAATTGTTAGACAGAATTATGTGGTAATACAAGATTTATTTGTGCATGCAAGTGTCTGTGAGAGATATAGATTCTTTCCCACAGTCTAGCTAAAATCTTTCCAATCCTTTTGAAGGCAAGAAGAAGGTTGAACTTGTTGAGGTAGGGGAGGGAGAATCCAATGGAGTGATAGATGTGGTCAGACTGAGGGGAAAAGAAGGTGGTCTTGGTAGCAGTTTCTTGTCTGGACTGGAGACGGTGACGCAGGTGTGAGAGAGGCTGAGGAGGAGGTGTGGTTACTGTAACCAAGCCAGAAAATGCCAAGGACCCAGACAGCTGTGGGGATAAAGAGAAATGGCTGGATTTTGCAGAAGCAGCAGCTTTTTGAAATGTTTCTTCTGGGTTAACCATCAAGACCACACTGATGACTAGGATTTAGCTCACCCACACTCGGATTATTAGTTTTCTGGAGAAAAGAGGTACAGGAGGGTATAGCATTAGCTATAGTATGTGTGCACATGCAAACCTCATACAGTGCAGAAGATGACATGGAAAGCACACACAGCACAGTCCTTGCTGGCTTCTCCCGTGGATTGGTGGTTGTTGATGGGGTTTTCCATGCTAGCTAAAATGTAACTCATGAAACTGGAAAAGAAAAATAAAGCTTGTGAACTTGCTGCGGCAAAAGTAGGCAAGCCACAGTGGTGATGGTACTGAAGGAGGCCTATTTCATTCAGACAGCAGGAATCTCCTTTGTAGCATTTGTTTACCCTGTTCAGTGGCAGTAGATTTGGTGACTGCTGATGAAGTTACCACTGGAGAGGGATTTTTGTCAAGCATGGTCTTCCCGGAGGATGAACTATGATGCAGACTGCCCCCTCACAAATCTGATAGTCTACACAGAATCACTGGGGAAATGAATCGGTTTTTGTGTGAGTCTGTTGTCATAAAGACAGGAGCAAGAGGTACAAACCGTCCAAGAGCACTTTCAATGCGCAATGAGTGAGTAGCCCTTTGTTTTTGTGCTTCAAAGGAATCTACAAGTGTAAGATTCCTCAGCGTGATCTCTTGTACATAAAACAGCCAGTCCTCGGCAGGGCTGCCATGAGGGGAGAGAATCGTATGCAGTTGTACTCTTGTATGCACAATTTCTCCATGCCCTTCTCTCTGGAAAGGAAAACCAGCAACCTGTGCTTCTTTTCAGGAAAGTCATTCTGTGCAGCTGAAATTAAGGAAGCTTGGCTTCCAAAGACTCACAGGAAGAATTTTTTAAAATAATCTCTACCCTGGGGTAACTTATCCCAAAGGGAGAGACTGCATCTATCTGACAGGCAGCTAACCTACCTGGCAGAGGGTGAAGACATTCTCACAAAGGTTATTTTCATATGGACGTGGGCTGCACAACCCTGGAAGAAGTTTGGGGGTGCACCCCCATGTCTGCCCACATTCAGCCGTGCCTGGGTCCATTTTAAATGGACCCTGGCTGCTGCTGGGGCCCACAGTTCGCCCACACGGCACCCCTCCATCACACCATAGCGTTACAGGCAGAATGCCCATAACGCTATGGTGTTGCTGAGGCAACCCCCAGTCAAGAGTGGGGCTGCAGCAGCCATCTGCCAAGCAGACAAACGGCAGCCCTGCCTCTGGCTGCAGCCCCAGTGTTGGACTGTCTGCTCTGCTGGCGGGGCTCCGGGATGTTCCAGAGCACCACCAGCACGGCAGCCTCAGAGCAGGGACAGCCTGCATCACTACTATGCCTACACATCTGGCGGGCTGCCTTTAAACAAACGGCCTGTCCAGAGGTGAAGGAGGGCAGGGGTCTGTGTGAAGACACCTGTAGTGAGGAGGCAGTTCTGGAAGAGGTGGGGCGTGTCTGCAACATTGGCTGTGCCTTGCCACACACTTTCACAGGGGTAGTTAATCTGGAGTAGAAACAAATCACCTCACTTTACCTCCTGTTTCTTCAGGGGCTATAAACCTTGCCTTTTACCTTGGTTTAGCCTCACTTAGGGTATAATCCTCCATGTATTAAAATCAGTAGGTCCATCCCTCCCCCCATGTGTGAACAAAACTGAGTTAAAGGATGATTGCTCCACAGTAAATCATTGTGTGAACAGGCATTTCGGCACTTGTAAAAATTCCATCCAATGCTAGAGATGCATAATATGATGATTAAAACTTCTGTTCCAGAAAAGGTAACGATGTGGTCCCCTGACAATGACTATTCCTGACAACTGGGCTTCTTGAGTTTGGTTTAGCAGTATGCTTGAATGGTGAAATTCAGCCCTGTGTAGGTAAGCTTGGGCATTCAACAGTGCTTGTGCCTTGTGCTGCACCTCAGTCTTAAGGCACGTAAATTTCATCCTTGGTGAGTTTTCATTTTTAAAATACCTAATGAATAATGTCACCATTGTTATGCCCCATTCAGCTGGTTAAGATCATTGCTTAGAAGCTGCTAATTTGACTCTTTTCCATCCCTTGTTGTGGACTTTTTAATAATTGGGGTGGGAGGGAAGCAAGCAAAGACCTTTTTCTCTTAATTGGACCGGTTTCCAGACAACAGGCACTGATGACTGTTAATTTCTGTAGCTGCATATCCCTGTGACATGTGTGTCTGTTGCACCAAACCATCCAGCTCTGCCTCAGACCGCTTCTTAGATGACCTTTGAAAGATGGCAGGACCCTGAAATTCTCACAGGATCCTCTTCTTTGCATTTGGATCCTTAATTGTCGATAACAAAAGACCAAGTCAGCACAAAGCTCATGCAGCTCTGTCATAATCCCTTTTTAGTTCCAAACTTGCTGACAGCACAGTGCTTGATCTCATCATTCACTCTTTTTCATTAATTAGCTTAAAGTTGATAAAGCGAGTAGCTTAGGAACCTTGCAGTCTTTGCCTCATGTGACAAGAGGATGATATAGTTCTAACGTGAGATTGCATTAGTATGTATTGAAAGGGGTTTGGCTAATGGACACTGAGTGCTCAGTAGATAGTTTCGGTAAGAATATAGTGCTCAGAGAATTGTTCTAAGCTGCAAATGAGAGATTTATTACATAAATGGAGGTAGTAGTGGCTTAAAAGTGTAGCTCAGGCATCACCCCAAATTGTGCCCTCAACTGTCCAAACATCTCTGCAACCCCTCATTGTCTTATCTAGGACTGGAGAATCCTTGGTCCAAGCACCAAATCTGGCTCACAGCTGTTCTTCTTTTATTTAATTTATTTATTCATATTTATATCCTGCCCTTCCCTGAAGGCTTTTATTTGATCCCTTTAATTCCTGGATCTGGCCCAGTCCCCACCTCAAGCACTGAAAAAAAATCACCCGGGGAGAGGTGTGGGAGGGATAGAGGGAATGAAAATTTATTTATTTATTTATTTATTGAGTGGGGCGGTTGTTTAAATTTTTATCCAGCCCTTCCCTCAAAGGCGCAAGAAGGCATGTACTCAACATTATGGGATGGATCCATGGCATAGAGCCATGATCTGGAACCTTCCCATCCTAAGCACCTCTGCCCACAATTCCAATTTGGCCCACAGAACTTGTCATTTTAAAGTGGCCTGCAAAGAGGGTAAAGGTTTCCCATCCCTGGTCTTATTTATTCTGCCTTCCTTTGTACCACGTCCACTGCCTATCTCACATTGTTCCCAAGACACAGGTCACTCAGACATGACTCAGCTACTTAGAAAGCATATTGCCACCGCTTATGGCTTTCGTAAATAAACATCTATCTGTCTATCTGAGTTCTATATGCGATAGATAGATAGATAGATAGATAGATTCCAAAGTTTGTGAAATGTTTACTAGCCTAGAATGTGTAGCTCAAGACAAAATGGAAAGAGCCACACCTTGAAAATGTCTGGTTCAAGGCTGTAGCGACGAGACTTGAAGAATTATACCGTTACCCAAAATTGCAAAGTATAGCTAACTGCTGCTTTTATGGATGCCCTTCCTCATATGCCTCCATTCAGCCCTTGAAAAGATTGTGGGAGTCCCATAGAAGGAATTTAAGGCTTATACAATGGTAGGACACCATTCCACTTCTAGCAAGCCCACTATACAGCAACCTGGCCAGGCCTGTCACCAGCAGCTCCATTTTGCAGCCATTTAGCTGGTCTGCAAGAAGTGATTTGGCCATTCTGTGAGACCAGGACTCCTAGTTCCAAGTCCAAACTAGTGTATCCTAGATCACACTTGTACAGACTTCCCATTTTAATTCAGCAAATATCCTTATTCACCTGAGTAAGAATAGTGTGATGAGGCCTTTCTTCTAGGAACAGTTCTGGATCCAGGGAAGCTGGGGCCCTGTCCTTTCTAATAAGACTCCTTTAGTAAAAAAAGGAAAATATTACCATCACTTTTGCTGTTCAGTTAAACATCCCATCCCATTCAGGGGCCAAGGTTTCTGCATTGCAGATCCTGCAGGCATTATGTCTACTTTACCCCTGGGCTGTGTGGCAGGGTGGGGTGGCCTTCGTAGACCAGGGCTTCTTGTGTTTGAGATTGTGTGGGCCCATATTTTGCATAAACAAAGTACCATAGGTTTTGTGTATTGGGGGGAGTCCTGTGTGTCTTCCCTCCACTTGGCAGTTGCACAACCTGCACTTTGCCTGGATCTGGCCCTGTCCGGGGACCACTAAAGGGGCCTTCTGTTTGATTTTTCTTATATATTGTTCCCTGGGCAACAATTGTATATTGTTCTTATATATATTTGCTGACACCAATATTTATTTATTTATTTATTTATTATTTTTTCCTCCTGGATTTATACCCCGCCCCTCCTGCAAACAGCTCGGGGTGGCTTCCAACAGTAAATACACATCTAAAATACATATAAAACCATTTTAAAACATCAAAACCATTCAAAAAAATTAAAACAGGGCCTAGGAAAACATTAAAACAATAGATAGGGTAGGGGAGATAAAGCCTTCTAGCCCACCCTCCCTCCCCAAAGGCCTGGGTGAACAGCCAGGTTTTACAACTTCGCCGGAATATCAAAAGGCTCAGGACCAGGCGAGCTTCCTCCGGAAGGGAGTTCCAGAGGTGCGGCCACCGAGAATGCCCTGTCCATTGTGGCCCCCTGCTTAATGCGGGGGACCTCCAAGAAGGCACCCCTGGCAGACCGAAGGAGATGCTCTGGGCCACGGAGGACGAGGCGGTCCCTGAGATACGAGGGGCCCAGACTGCGAAGGGCCTTATAGATCAACACCTTGAACCTAGCTTGGCACGCTGTTGGCAGCCAGTGCAGAGTCCGGAGCACCGGTGTAATGTGCTCCCGATGACCCGTCCCCGAAAGGAGACGGGCTGCCACATTCTGCACTAGCTGCAGCCTCCAAACCAAGAACAAAGGCAGCCCCACGTAGAGCATGTTGCAGTAGCCCAGCCTCGAGGTGACGAAGGCATGGATGAGGGGGGCCAGGTCCGGACTGGAAATGAACGGACACAGCCTCCACACCAGATGTAACTGGTGTGCAACCTGCCGCTCCAGGAGGAGGTCCGCGTCCAATATCACCCCCAAACTCCAGACCTGCTGAGCTATAGGAGGGCAAACCCCCCCAATCAGGGGGGCCACTACCTCCTTCGCTCTCTCCACCAACATCACCTCTGTCTTATCGGGGTTGAGCTTCAGTCTGCTCTGTCGCATCCATTCTGCCACGGCCTCCAAACACTGGGATAGCAACGAGACAGCAGGGTCTGGGTCAGTTGAAAAGGTACAGCTGAGTATCATCAGCATACTGGTGACACCGCACCCTGAACCCTCTCACGACCTCCCCCAAGGGCTGCATATATACATTAAATAATAATGGAGACGGAATAGAACCCTGCGGAATGCCGCATGATAAAGCACGGGGGCAAGATGTCTCATCCCCCAGCACCACCCGCTGGCTTCTCCCTGAGAGGAATGAATGGAACCAATTCAAAACAGTCCCATCCAGACCCCCCCAGGTCATGCAGCCATCTCAACAGCAGCCCATGGTCCACGGTATCAAAAGCGGCTGAGAGATCTAGCAGGTTGAGAAATGTTAAACACCCTGCATCCATCTCCTGACGGAGGTTGTCGACCAAGGCCACCAACACTGTCTCGGTGCCATAGCCGGGGCGGAACCCAGATTGAAACAGGTCCAGGAAACCGATGCTATCCAGATGCACCTGGAGCTGGAGTGCTGCCGCCCGCTCAATATGCACATGAACACCAGTCTTTTTAGTGAGGAGCATGAGTTCATGGTCACCGTGGCAACCATGGGCATGTCTCAATTGGTGAGTGGCCTGACACATTATGGTAGTCATACTCTGGATTTGGTTTTCTGCGCGTGCCTAGAGGCGGGGGATCCTTTAGTGGGGGATGAGGTGGAATTGCTCTTGTCATGGACAGATCATTATCTCCTTCAGAGCCGGCTCCCAGTGCACGTCTGTCCCCAGAAAGGTGTGGAACCAGTTTGGTTGGTTTGCCCTTGGAGACTTATGGAACCAGATGCTCTGGGGGAGATACCCTCTGATCTCAATGCCTGCTTGCTCGATGATCTCATTGCTTTATGGAATACCTGACTATTTGAGGCCATCAACCAGGTGGCTCCCAGGCATCCACTTCCTGAACATCGGAGCCACGGGTCCCCGTGGTTTACGGAGGACCCATGGCAGCTAAAGCAAGAAAGGAGATGGTTAGAGTGACGGTGGCATCACACTCATGTTGAAGACAACAGATTGCAGCATAGATCTAGTTTTAAAGTCTATGTGATGGACATAGACTTTCATCCATGAAATCTCACCCAGCGGAGCTCTTCCAGGTGGTGACGGGGATGGTCAGTCCAGCCTCTCTCTGCCTGGAAGCAGAAATTTCCCAGGCCCACTGTGATACATTTATTGATTTTTTTTCATGGATAAAATCTCTCACATTCACCATGACTTCACTGTGGCATTTGATACAGTCAGGGAACCAGAGGTTATGAATGCCCCAGCTTGTCCTATTTTATAGGATCAATTTTGGTCGGTGACCCCTGCCAAGGCAGGGGATGTCCTGGGGCCTGTTAGATCCACAACTTGTGAATTAGACCCTTGACCATCCTGGTTGGTTAAGGCCACCAGGGAGACACTAGGACTGGTGCTGGCACGGGTGGTCAACTCCTCCCTTTGGGAGGGCAGGGTCCCAGGGTCTCTTAAGGAAGCTGTGGTGCAACCCTTGCTCAAAAAAAATCACTTGACACTGACACCCTTGCCAGGACATCAACCTGTCTCTAACCTTCCCTTTTTAGGGAAGGTTATTGAATGGGTGGTGGCCCAGCAACTTCAGGATCATCTCGACCAGGTCGGTTTTCTGAACCCCTCCCAGTCCAACTTTTGTCCAGAGTATGGCACTGAGACTGCGCTTGTGGCCTTAGTCGATTACCTGCGCCGTGCTTTAGATCAGGAACAGTCAACCCTTTTGGTCCTTTTGGACCTAGCGACTGCTTTTGATACCATTGACCATGAGATGTTGGTGACTTTGGGGGACCGTGCCAAGGTGGGCGGGATTGTTCTTGAATGGTTCCGCTCATTTCTGGCTAGAAGAACTCACTGTGTGGTCCTGGGGGACTGTACTTCATCTCCCAGGGAACTCATGTGTAGGGGCCTGCAGTGCAGCCTTTGGGCAAAGTCATGAGAGGATTTGGAGTGTGATGTCATCAATATGCTGATGACACCCAGCTCTACCTCTCATTTTCAGCAGACTCAGGCCCGGCAGTCTTGTTGCTTACTTGGTGTCTGATAGCTGTGGGGGACTGGATAAGGGCGAACCGCCTGAAGTTGAATCCCGACAAGACAGAAGTGATGCTGGTGGGGAGGTCCAAGGGAGTGGAGGCCCCTATCATTGATAGGGTTTGCCCTGCCTTGGTCCCTCAGGTTTGCAGTCGGGGCGTGCTCCTCAACTCGCAGCTTCGCATGGATGTTCAGGTGGCGGCTGTGGTGAAAAGCACATTTTATAAATTACATCTGGTACAATGGTTATGGCCATATATCTCAGACAGTGACCTCTCCACCCTCATCCATGCCTTCATCACATCGAGGCTTGATTACTGTAATGTGCTGTATGTGGGGCTACCCCTGGTGATGGTTTGAATGCTGCAGCTAGTGCAGAATGCAGTGGCCCAGTTATTATTATTATTATTATTAATAATAACAAACATTTATATAGCGCTAGCAGTGTACCTGGCACTTTACAAAGTTCCTTATGGGGACAGGCCGCTGGGAACATATAACTCCGGTACTCTGTTCACTGCACTGGATGCCTATAGCCTTCAGGACCCAATTCAAGGTGGTGGTGCTTACCTATAAATATTTATTTAGGAGATTTATACCCCACCCCTCCTGCAAAAGCAGCCCGGGGCGGCTTACAACACTAAAAAGCCCTACACAGCCTGGGCCCCACCTACCTATAAGACTGCCTCACCCCTCGGGTTCTGGAGCAGCTTCTGCAATTGGCCAGGAGTGCCCTTTTGGAGGTCCCTCTTGTTCGGCAGGTGGCCACATTGGAGAGGGTGTTCTTGGTCCTTGTTTGTGGAACTCCCTCCCAGCGGAGGCCTGCCGGACCCCGGATCTCCCCTCCTTCAGGTGTCAATGTAAAAATTGATTGTTCCACTGGGCTTTTGGTGGGGGAGATGGGTAGTGGGAGAGTTGGGGTTGGGTTGGGGGATGGTGGTTTATGACCTGTATGAAGTTTTGTTTTAATTGTTTTTATATTTTTATGTTTTATATTGTAAACTGCCCTGGGATGCCTAGGCAAGAGGGGGTGGGATATTACATTTTTGAATAAATAAATAAATAAAAACATTTTTAAAAAAAAATTTTTTTAAAAAAAATCCTCTGGATAAATGTTTTCTCAATTGAACTTATCTGGCCTGGTTGTTATTATTACAGATAATCTATTTCTCCAGCAGAGAGGTCCTTGTCCTTTACTTCATTTTAAATTGTGGCAGTCTGACTTAGCTATTGACTCTACTTTTTTGTTTGGTACTTCTTCAGGAACACTGAGCTCTACACAGCACAAATTTTCAGAGGAGTTGTTAATATTAGTCATTGGTGTTTGTTGCTCTAGGTTACTATATACAAAAAAGTTTAAGCCATAATAAATAATAAATAACTAGCTGCCACACTGTGCACACAGACTGACAGATATAAACCTATTTGCCATCCACAGATGTATTATTCATTTCTATTCTGTTATTAATGACCTTGTAACTCACCAGTGACAAAGCAGTGACAAAGCAAATCAGAAGCACAAGTGAGTTATGAAGGACATAAATAAAGAGGAAAAATAAATAATGTATCTACCAGCAGATAATGTATCCCCACTTTCTCTATCCAATCCCCTATTGAGGGGGGGAGGTCTGTTTATTATTTTGTCACTCTGTATCCTGCCACTTGATTCTTTATTTCTAATCCATCTCCTTTATTTGCATTTTAATCTACTCTTTCCTAAAGGCCCATGGCAGTTTATAAATACTGTATAAAATGTACAAAATAAACATGTAAAAGTGTAAACTGGGGGAGGGGGGACCACTCTCCAATCCTTATCTCCACTTACTAAAGGCCTGACCAAACAAAAAGGTCTTAAATTGCCTTGGGAAAATACACAGGCTTTGGCAAACCTCCAGAGGAAGGGAGTTCCAAAGCTGCGAAGCAGCCACTGAGAATGTGTGTCTCTGCGTACCCTTGCTCTACAGGCTTGATGCAGCAATGGAACTTCCAAGACGGCACCCCCAGCTGACCTTGGGGTATGCAATGGAAAATTGGAGACAAGGTGGTCTATTATACCTATCAGCACTTTGCATAGTTATGTCTTGGCTCCACTGGGACATAAGAACATAAGTAGTACCATACTGGGTCAGACCAATGATCCATCAAGCCTAGCATCCTGTCTCTGACAGTGACCAATCTCTTTCTCTTGGGAGAAGTACCCAACAGGTCACAATGGGCAATCCATTCCCTGTTGTTCCATCCCCCACCAGTAAGAGGTTACGTCTCCAAAGCCTACTTGGCTATTAGCCAGTAATGGACCTTTCCTCCAAGAACTTATCCAATTCCCTTTTAAAACTAGCTACACTACTGACCTTGACCACTTCCTCTGACAGCAAATTCCATAAGTTAATTGTGCGCTGAGTGAAAAAATACTTTCTCGTATGTGTTTTAAATCTGCTGTCATTTAATTTCATAGAGTGCCCCCTTGGTCTAGTACTGTTAGAGAAAGTAAATAACCGCTCCCTGTTTACATGTGTCAGAGCACTCATGATTTTATAAACTATCATTATAGAGCCACGATAGTGGCTCCATAGTTAACGCGGAACTAATTTTCTTCATTGAGAGGCCCATTGAGTTAAATGGGAGTCCCAGGGGCAATTTGCTCTGGGTTGCAACACACGTGTGACATGGTTTTCTCATTGATTTTGCCATGAATAGTGAATGTGGTTTGCATAGAAGAGTTGGGAAATGCTCAAAGTACATGCCACTGTTCACAGATTGTGCAATGGATAGGCATAGGATGTTTAATTATGATTTTAAAGTACTGTCTGTATGTTTTAACCTTATACTTATGTCATGCACTCTTTCTTACCTATTTGATTTGAGGACAAAAAACCAATACCCTACACATAGTAGAGCTTCATGGTCTAGAGATAAGACTCTTGCATAGGTTACAAGATGTCCTGGGTTCAAATTCCATGTAATACTGCTGTCATTGAACGGGAGAGAAAAAAACTGTACCTTTAGGGATTATTATTTTTTTGGCTGCTGGTGCTGCTGGCAATTGAACGTTCATGTCCAGTCCCCTGCATGGGGCCTGATCCTGGAATCCAAGCAACTTCTGCATCTGTAGAGTGGCACAGCATTGTGCCAGGCCCATAAACCAGATATCAATAGAGCAAAACCATTCTTGGCTGTCTTGCTTCTTTGACTGCAGAAGAGATCAAGGGCATGTTGATCTAGAGGCAGGATCCTAGCTTAGGGGGTAAGAGGTCCTGGATTCAAGTCCCCTGTGTTTGTAATGTTGGGAGAAAAGAAAAAAGGCCGTATGACAGGGCTTGTGAGAACACAATTGATAGAACACATAATATTTGACTTCCTAGTATGCTCCCTATACTGCTGTCGAGGTCAAAAAAGAAAAGAGCTGTGTGTCGAGTGAGAACGAAAAAGACCATGTGACGGGGCTCGTGAGAACACCCTTGATAAAATGCATATAATATCCAAAGCCCCAGTATGCTCTGTGTGTTGAGTGAGAAGGAAAAGGGTTGCATGATGGGACTTGTGAGAACTTCCTCAATAGAACATATACAATACCCAAGTTCCCAGCATGCTCCATATACTGCTTTCGAGAGCAAAAGGAAAGGACTACATGATGGGGCTTGTGAGAACACCCTCAATAGAACACATACGATGAACATTGATATGTGTGAAGAGTACAATGATACTAACTTCAAGTTCAGTTGTGATGCCCCAAAAATCCAGTCTACTTGACCAGTATAGACTACTGTTTTGTTGGTGCCCAGGTACCTGGCACACAAGGTCTCGGGATCCCCTGCACACACTCACTCTTCCTTACCTATTTGAGGTCAAAAAAACAGTACCGCATATAGTAGAGCTTGGTGATCTAGATGTAGGCTCCTTTGCTTAGGGTGAAAGTGAAAGTGGTTCTGGGTTCAAATCCCCTGTAGTGCTACTGCAGTCAAGTGGGAGGGGAAAAGACTGTACCTTTTAGGAAAAAAAAATTTTTGCTGCTGCTGCTGGCCATTGAAAGTTCATATCCAGTCCAGGCCCTGATCCTGGAATTCATTCTCTGGTGGGTGGAGGATGCTTGGGATGCAGTGGGGTGCTCATCTTATGAGCACCCCACTGCATTGGTGAGACTGTTTGCAGAGCATTCATTTAGTCACGTGCAGTCTCAGTGGGAATTGAGCTAATAGGAAGCATCAGAAGGATGCCACAAACAGAGAGGGAAGCATAAAATGCATTAGGTGGTAGTTACATTGTATCTGCTATCTAACTGTTGTCAGGTACAGTATACCTAAATCTCGACACTGATAGCTCTAACGGATGTGTGTGCATGTCCATTCTGTAGCTACCCCCTTTGTGGAAACTTTGTGGGGGGTCTTTTGCAGAGGTAGGAAACGTCCGGCCGGGGACCAAATGCAGCCTCTGGCTAGTTTTTATTTGGCCCCTTTCTAGTTTACCCCCAGACTGAACTCAAGCTAAGGGAGCAGGGATGAGGGCATGCACCCAAGGACAGGGGACAGATCTATGATCTGGACCCTCTTGCTGAGTGCACCCCTTCAGCCCCTCCTTCTCTGCCTCAACTTCTCTGCATCCCTCTGAACTTTTACTAATTTTTAAAGTGGCCCCTGGGAGGGAAAAGGAATACAGCACTGAGCATGCACTTGATTCCTTCTAAATAGAGAGCCAGTGTGGTGTAGTGGATAAGTAAGTAAGTTTATTGAATGGCACTAGCTTATGCCATGGCCAAAGAGAACAAAACTAAAACAATTCAACATTTATAACAGTTGTTACCTTGCATCAAGCAAAGCAAAATACAGAACTTTACAAACTGCTTATACATCATCCGGCTCTCAACTTATGTCTACTCTTTGCCCCATTGTCTATCAGCTAACAAAACAAAAGAAGCAAGTGCCAGCATAGTATTCACATCATTTGTTGACACAAGCATGTCTATTCTCCAGCCTACCAGCAGGTACTCCCTCCCTTCCCATAGTGGACCAAGCCAGGACCGTCTTAAATTCTCAAATCAGGGTCACTTAAAGAGAAATTGTGGTAAGTCCTCTACCTCGCAGTTCATATAAGGGCAGAGCCTTTCTCTGTAAGGTGTTTTGCTATAACGTCTGTCGAAGAAATTAGGACACACTCTGTGTATGGAAGGAATCTATCAGAGAAACTTTATTTGTTCTTACTAACACTGTTAGAAGGGTCCCAGATCTAGAGTTCCTCCTTAGCCAGAATTAAAAAATCTTTTTATAGACTTTTCAGGTCACAGGCAAAGAGGCATTTCTTATCAGTTAGAAAACCAGTTTGGAGCTGTGTTATACACAGAACTGCTACATAGACAGTTTATATTAGAGAGGAACATATTCAAGGCTAGGAAAAACAAACTTACAGAAAGTTAAAACAAACTAGCAGCTATGTGTAAAGGGCAATCTTTATCTATTGCAATTAGCTGTAATGAGTACATGGAGCATTGTAAGAACTCAGCTCATCTCTGTCATTACTGTCCCAAGTTTTCAGGTCTCCACTTATGAGCTTCCATAAAGACAATAGCATAGCTTCCACAATTCCCTTCTTTTGTGCCTATTTGGCACAACCTTTGTTCAAACTCTTATAGCCATTAACCCATGAATCTCTGCTTGTTCCATGTCTCTAACATTCTGTTTTCTGCATACATGTTAAATATTTCTTTCCTTTGCTCCAGGTTTAAGCCAAGTGTTGTTTGTTTAGCAGTTCTGGTGTGAGCAGCATTTTATAAGCAACATTAATAACTGTATGCAAACAAATAAGCCAATAATAGCTCCAAATACAATTAAAATAGTATAAAAGATCTTTGATCCCCATCCTCCTAACCAAGACCAAAGACTCCATTGGTCTATTTCATGGAGTTTAGCAACTGCTTCTCTAATATGTGCGTCTTGTTCAAAAAGGGAATTAGAATTATCTGGTATGTATACACAACACTCTTTTCCTATTAGAGCACATACCCCTCCCTTGCTGGCCAAAATGAAATCCAAAGCTATTCAGTTCTGCAAAACCATTTTCCTAATGCTACCCATTTTGGTGGCTATGGCCTCAAAGCCTTGTGTTGTTGCATTGACTACCCTCTCCAGTACCCCAGCAACCTGCTTTAATTCTCTAACAGAGTATGGGACTCCAAGTCTTGGAAGACTGATACCCCAAAACCTTTGGGCTTCAGTGATTTCCCTTCAATTCCGGAGTTTGCCTTCAGGAAGGGTGGACATGAATCTTATGGTGGGAGCTAGGGCTGCGATGAAACATGAGCCACTAAAATGTGCAGGGAGGTATTTGTAAGCTTTGTTACCACAAATAAAGTAGTGTCCTACTAGGGCTGTGACCCCACAAGAACAGGTATGAGTATACATGAAAACCTGATGGTAATATCCTGTTATATTATAATGTGTAGGGGTGTAATCAAGATGGAAGACACTGTTCTGTACTGCTCCATTTTTTACAATGGTGACATTACAAGTGGAATTACCTACAAAATATCCAGTGCCATTACATTGCAAGCAAATTGGGACATGTTGAGAAGCAATTATATATATAAATTCAGAAACATTACACTGTACCACTGCCCAGGTGGAGTGTGGAGGTAACTCAGACATGGATGGGGCTTCAAGCTCAGTACTATTAAGCGGGTAGGCATACATAGGGATACCTCCATGGGCATGTACAGGAATGTGAGCACAACTCCAATAATTAGACTTATTCAGATCCCTATGAAGTTGTCAATGGTTAATAAGAATGTATTTTCAATCTGCATAGGATAGTTTGCTCTTGGTGTCAGTTGTGTTTGTACTGGCATGTTAACAGTTAGAGTTCCTTCTGTGTCTTGTGCAGTTCAGAGCAGAATTATGCAGATAACGGCAGTGCAGCCTATCCAGAAGGCAATGAACCATTTCCATTTAGAGAACCAACTGTTTGGAAGGGTCTTTTCTCTTCCCTCTAAGGTGGTAGGTGTGTCGTGGTGATACATCCTCTTCATTCTGGAGTGGCAAATCCTCTTCTGGTGCAGGAGAGAGGTTCAGCACTTTCACCCTGCTCCTCTGACCTTATTTCTACAGGTGCAGAGGTCTTTTTACAGTGTGAGGCATGAACCCAGGATGGACAGCCCTGGCACTTTACAGCAGTGTTGGTGGTAAAAAGTACCTGGAAATGGCCTTTCCAGCGAGGTTCCAAGGCTGTCTCTTCCTCTGGTGAACCTTGATGTAGACCCAGTCTCCTGACTGTAAGTCGTGACACGCTGCACGAGATTCCTGGGGAAGGGCTTCTTGGACCTGTGAATGAAAAGCCTTGACACACTTCATTAGTGCATAACAATAGGTTAAAACAGTTTCATCAACCAAATCAATGTTCATTACATGAGCTGATACAGGTAGGAAACTAGGAAGCCTCATGGGCCTTCCCATTAAAATCTCATATGGTAATAGGCCAGTCCTTCTGTTGCATGATGATCTCATGCTCATGAGGGCTAAGGGCAAAGCATCAGACCATTTGAGACTTGTTTTATGGCAAATTTTAGCTATCTTGTTTTTCAAGATACCATTCTGTCTTTCCACTGCCCCTGCAGACTGAGGGTGATATGAACAATGAAAGTTCTGCTGAATCTTCAGGGCTTTGCAAATTTCCTTCATAACTTGGCCCGTGAAATGAGTTCTTCTGTCACTGTTGATGACAAAGGAATCCCGAATCGAGGGATAAATTATTTTGAAAGTTTCTTACTGACTGTAATAGTGTCAGCTTTTGCACATGGGTAAGCTTCTATCCATCCAGAAAACATACAAACAAGCACTAATACATATTCATATGATAAACATTTTGGTAACTGAATAAAATCAATCTGAATATTTACAACGGGGGTGTGCTGCCCTTTTTTCTTGACAGATTTGCCCACATTGTGAGCCTGACAGATGGGGCAGGTCTGGCAATATTGTTGAGCCACAGTAGGGAAATTTGGAGCATGCCAGTCATGTTTAACTGCTTCATTCATCCCTCCCCCCCCCCCTTTGCTCAAGTGGGCCATACCATGGTGCACTTGAGCAAGGTAGGGAGCAACAAGGTTAGCAAGGTAGTGAGCAAGTTAGTCAGCAACAAGGCTACCTTCAGAGTTCCTTTGACAAGAGCCATCAACATAGAAAGCTAAATCAGGGTTTTGCAGAGGGGAGTCTCCAAGATCAACACGAGGCATAGTAATGTGTGCAGTGACAACCAAACAATCATGGGGTTCACCATCAAAAGGGGTAGGCAATAAAGAAGCAGGATTAAGAACTGGACATCTGGTAAGAATAATGTGGCCTGCTGAGAACAAAAGAATTTTAAAAAATTTAAAAGTTTTTTATTTTATTCAATCCAAAGTATATCAACCAATACAACTTCAAACATATACTACTCCTAAAATCCCTCATCAACTCCCCCCCCCCCGGGATTAGGTGAGTTCCAGGTCTTAGTGTATGTCTCTTTGGTAATCTTTAAATATAATAGTCAAATAAATATGCACGTTGGTCTTCAGGTAGGTTCGTTTTGTCCATTATGCAGACGCAGGGGAACCATTTTGCTGTGTATGCCTTCTTTTTGTCCAGTAGGGTTGCTGATATTTTTTCTATAGATAGGTGGTACCACAATCTGTTCATCCATTCACCTTCCGTTAGCACTTTGGTGTCCTTCCAATGGAGAGCGATGACCTTTTTTGCTGCTTGTATCAAGGCAGAGCATGAATCTTTATGCCTTTGCAGTGCTTTTACCACTGGAAACAACCCAAGAAGTGCAATTTCTGGTTTGTAAGGTATGGTAAGTTTTGTCATTTCCTCCATTTTTTCCAATATCCTGCACGATAGGGGTTGTACCCTGTTGCAGCTCCACCAACAATGTATGTATGTCCCTTGCTCTCCACACTCCCTCCAACATCCCCCTCCCTCATTGCCTTCCACATGCCTGAATTGCATAGGGGTCACGTAAAATCTGCTTACAAGTTTAATCTGGCATTCTTTAATTTCTAAGAACAAAATAATTTCATATTTGGTTAAGCAGGCATTTGAAAAAAGTTGTGTTTTTGATTTCAGCAACAAAGCTGCAATAGCATGAGGAACAGCAACTATACGTGTGGAACCCAAAACCAAAGTTTCAGAACGTTCAACTAAGGCAGCAGCAGCTGCAGCAGCACGAAGGCAAGGTGGGAGCCCTTCAGCTACTGGATCCAAAGTAGAGCTAGGGCAATAGGCAATAGGTCGGTGTTTATCCCCATGTTTTTGTGTGAGGACCCCTAAAGCAAACCCATCCTTTTCATGGCAAAACAATGTAAAGGGTTTTGAATAATTAGGCAGGCCAAGTGCAGGTGCACTGGAGAGAGCTTGCTTAATGGAGCTGAAGGCTTGTTCTGCCTTGGCGGACCACAGAAGAGGTTCTGGAGTCTCATTCCAGGTGAGTTCCTGCAAAGGCTTAACAATAGAGGCATAGCCCATAATCCATTGGCGGCAATAGCCTGCCATGCCCAAAAACATTCTCATTTTTTTCATAGTGATGGGTTTAGGAACCTGAAAAATAGATTTAACTCTCTTTTCAGAAAGATGGCATTCACCAGCAGAAATATCATGGCCTAAATAATGAACCTTAGGTAAACAAAGTTGCAATTTTTCTTTAGAGGCTTTATGCCCTTTTTGAGCCAAGCAGTAAGTAAAATTAAAGAATCCTTTTTACGGGCTTCCTTAGAAGGTAAAGCCAAAAGCAAGTCATCAACAGTGGCCAGCCTCCCTTGACTTCGGTGCCTGGAATATTGCAGGCTGGAATTCCCGGGTTCATGAGGAGTCCTTTCTCCCATTCCTTAGAGAATATTATCTTTCTCTCAGAAACTTGGTGTAAGGAGTCAATTGAGTTGGGTGGGTTTTCTTCTCTTTGTGTTCCAGCTGTGTCATATTATGTCCACAGTCACCCCTGTGGGGGTATAGCATGTTTGGTTTCTGACAGATTGGGGTTTCAACTGGTAGGGGTTATACCGTGGCCCCCTATTGCTATAGCAGTAATAGGGACACTAGGGCAGAAGCTGTTTATACTGACTGCCGTCTATATCCCTCCTGTCAATGCTCCCAGCTATCGTCCAGAGTATTGGACCCGGCTGGACGATTTTATACAGAGTCTACAGACCCAATACCCCCTTTCCTTTTTCATCTTGGCGGGGGACTTAAATGCCCAGTTGAGCTCAAACATTAAGACGGTTAGTGACCACTGCCCCCGGTCAGCCCTTCAGGCTTAGGGGCTTTAAGCCGCAGCTCTAAGGATGATATTATAAATTCATCTGGGATTAAATGGGTGAATCTTCTTGCTCATAATAACTTTCAAGTCCTTAATGGGGTGGTTCCCGGGGACTTGGAACAGGAATTTACTTTTGTCTCTCACCAGGGGAAAAGTGTGGTCGACTACGTTGTAGTCTCACCTAACTTGACTCCTTACTTAATTAATTTCTCAGTGGGCCATGTCATCCTTAGCGATCATTTTCCTCTCCTGCTGACCATAAGCCAGGCTTTGAATATGGTCAGTGAGCTCCCTGGGGAGGTGTCTCATGAGAACTGCACTAGGTTTGCCAAACAGCCCTGGACCGCCTCACTAAATGAAGCCATGGGGGTAGTATTGAACTCGTCTGGCTGCTTGGCCATTAGGAACATGATCACCCGTTCTGATCCCCGGACAGATGTGACTGGGGAATATGTTAAGCTGGTTTCCCTTTTGAGCCCCAAACTAGCCCAACCTTCAGATTGGATTAGGAGAGCCAGTGCTAGTTTTGGGGCCCCTTGGTATGACCAAGAGTGCAAGCAGCTGAAGGCCAGACTGACAGCCCTGTATAGCTCGTACAGGCAGGGGACGGGGTCGGCTCTCGAGTTCCCAGCCTCCTTTCTTATCTTAAAGAAACAGTACCGTCAGATGGTTAGATCTAAGAAGGCGGCATATAGCACCAAATTGTGGGACTCTCTTATAAAATCCACCTGGGTTAATGATTCTAGGGGTTTCTGGTAGGTCATCAATGGAAATTTGGGCCAAAGATGCAATTTCTGGCCCATGTCAATCCCCAGAGGGAAATGGGAACTACATTTTTGGGCACTTTCCCAGTTTTGGATATTGCATCTACAGTGGCCTCGGCGCTACAGGATCTCCCCCCTTGGCCCCCGGTTGAGGAAGCCGAGGTGGCCATGCTTATCCACTTACTCAAGGTTGGCAAGGCGCCCAAGTTCGATTATATCCTGGCAGAGCTGATCAGAAATTACCCTGATTGGTGGGTCCCTATCTTGACCTCTCTGTTTACCCATCTGGATTTAACAGGGGCCTTTCCTGCGGATTGGAGTAAGGCAGTAGTTATGCCTATTTTTAAGGGGGGTTCAAGGACAGACTCCAGGAATTTTAGGCCCATCAGTCTTTTAAGTGTCATGGCCAAGCTTTACACTAAACATTTGTTAACAGTGCTTAGTAAATGGCTTTCTGAGGCGCATGTTCTGCATGTAGAGCAGGCTGGTTTTCAATCTAACAGGTCAACGATGGATCATTCTTTGGTATTATATCATTTGGCTGGGAAATATGTTCGTTTAAATGCCCAGCTGTTCTGTGCCTTCGTTGACCTGAAGGCTGCCTTGGATTCCGTAGATAGGGAATTACTGTGGGCTAAGTTGGAAAACCTCTCTATGGATAAATGGCTACTCACCCTCATACATCTGCTTCACTCCGATTCTAGTTTGGCAGTTAGGTTCACTGACCAGGGACACCTGACTTCTTGGCTGCCAATTTTTACTGGGGTTAGGCAGGGTTGTATCCTGGCACCCTCACTGTTTAATTTATTCCTGAATTATTTATTTCCCAGGATGACACGTCTGGATTTTTTGCCCCCCAAAGTTGGCTTCTCAAGTGGTAGGATGTCTGCTGTACGCAGACAATGCAGTCATCCTGTTGCAAACAAAGGTTGGATTGGACAGGCAACTGGGTGAACTTGCAGCCTATTGCCATAACAATAAACTAGCGTTAAACTAAGAAAACCAAAGTTTTGGTTTTTGGGAAGCGTAGGAAGGTTTACCATTGGCAGATAGGTGGGCATCCTATTGCCCAGGTACAAATTTATACCCCACCCTGAGCTGGTTGCAGGAGGGTGTGGGGTATAAATCATAGAAATAAATAAAATAAAATAAATAAATTATAAGTACTTGGGTTTGATGTTCCACCCCACACTTAGCTGGTCCCTTCATTGGGACCTGGCCCTTAATAAAGCTAAGGGCAGCCATCTCACACTTTTTTTGTAAGAAGGGGCATGGTAACCTGGTCAGTACAATTAGAATCTTAAATGCTAAAGTCCACGCCCAACTTTTATATGCAGGGACAATCTGGGCTATCGACGCTCCAGTCTCACTTAATGCCTTTCAAGCTAGGGCTTTTAGGCTGCTGTTACGCATTCCAAATGGGACTCCTTCAGCTGCTATTAGAGGTGAACTAGGACAGCTTGCTTGGGGCAAGGCTGTCTGGATTCAGGCAGTCCATTTGTGGCTCCGCCTTTACCAGAGGAAGCATTCAGGACTATTTTTATTTATTTTATTTATTTATTTCCTTATATTTATATGCTGCCCCCCATGCCTACGGTATCTCAGGGTGGCTTCCAACATAATATAAAACAATTTTTTAAACATAAAAAGTCTACAACATCTAAATTAAAACAAATTTAAAACACCCCCACAGAAATTAACCCACCCCCCACCCTCCCCTCCGAAGGCCTGGGCGAACAGCCAAGTCTTACAAATACGTCGAAAGGCCAACAGGTCCGGGGCCAGGCAAGCCTTCTCTGGGAGGGAGTTCCACAACCGCGGCCCAGCCACCAAGAATGCCCTCTCCGTTGTGGCCCCCCATCTTACACGGGGGACCTCCAGAAAGGCGCCCCCGGTGGACCGAAGGGATCGCTGTGAGGCATGGAGGGCGAGGCGGTTCCCGAGATATGAGGGACCCAGACCATGCAGGGCTTTGTAAATCAATACTAACACCTTGAATCTGGCTCGGTACACTATAGGCAGCCAGTGCAGAGCGCAGAGCACTGGTGTTATGTGCTCATGCTGCCCCGTCCCTGTCAGGAGACAGGCTGCTGCATTCTGCACTAGCTGCAGCCTCCGAACCAGAAACAAGGGAAACCCCACGTAGAGCGCGTTGCAGTAGTCTAGCCTCGAGGTGAGGCTAGACTATTGCAACTATTGGGCTTTATACCTCTAGATCCCTTTGTGTCTCCATGGCTAAAGAGGGTGGCTACCCAAGTGGCTGGTTGGGGCCTCTCTAGTGACCACCTGCAGAGAACCCAGCCAACCAGGGCTAGGAGGGAGGTGGGTTCCAGGATCGAAGATATTGGTTTTCAGGAGGACCGGGCTGTGGTGGATACCCTTGCCTCCCTAGCCCACTTTAAGCACATGGCCCCTAATCCGGGTATCATGGCTTCTTATTTGGCTTCCCTATACTCCGGTAGGAGATTGTTCCTGTTCCTCTGTGCTCGCATAAATCTGCTCCTGACTTGCTTACTTGAAGGACGTTATTCGGGTGTCCCTTTTGGATTTAGACTTTGTCCTTTTGATCACACCGAAATCGAATCAGTGGCGCATATTTCATTTACTTGCCAGTTGTACAGGCTCCCGCCATAAGATTCATGTCCACCCTTCCTGAGGGCAAACTCCGGAATCGAAGGGAAATCACTGAAGCCCAAAGGTTTTGGGGTATCACTCTTCCCGGACTTGGAGTCCCATACTCTGTTAGAGAATTAAAGCAGGTTGCTGGGGTACTGGAGAGGGTAGCCAATGCAACAACACAAGGCTTTGAGGCCATAGCCACCAAAATGGGTAGCATTAGGAAAATGGTTTTGCAGAACCGAATAGCTTTGGATTTCATTTTGGCCAGCAAGGGAGGGGTATGTGCCCTAATAGGAAAAGAGTGTTGTGTATACATACCAGATAATTCTAATTCCCTTTTTGAACAAGACGCACATATTAGAGAAGCAGTTGCTAAACTCCATGAAATAGACCAATGGAGTCTTTGGTCTTGGTTAGGAGGATGGGGATCAAAGATCTTTTATACTATCTTAATTGTATTTGGAGCTATTATTGGCTTATTTGTTTGCATACAGTTATTAATGTTGCTTATAAAATGCTGCTCACACCAGAACAGCTAAACAAACAACACGTGGCTTAAACCTGGAGCAAAGGAAAGAAATATTTAACATGTATGCAGAAAACAGAATGTTAGAGACATGGAACAAGCAGAGATTCATGGGTTAATGGCTATAAGAGTTTGAACAAAGGTTGTGCCAAATAGGCACAAAAGAAGGGAATTGTGGAAGCTATGCTATTGTCTTTATGGAAGCTCATAAGCTGAGATCTGTAAACTTGGGACATTAATGACAGAGATATTCTGTACTACTTCGAGGATTTGCGGGTCAGACCCTAAAGTGATTTCCGAGCCGAAGGTCAGCAAGGATTGCACTTTTGCTCTAAATACATCCAAGATAGTTGAAGTGTCTATTCCCGCCGATCGCGCAAGCTAACCTTAAAATTCCATTAGAGGGTGCCCTAGCTTTCAATCCTATCAACTTGTGGCCCCATAGAATATTATCAGATAGGGCAATGCCCAAGTACACATACGAGTTGACTTGCAGGAGCTGCTCACCTTTGATGAGCCATTTATGCTTACAAACCTTCTTTCTCCCCACAACCATAATTTGAGATTTTTGCAGGTTAATCTTCAGCTCATTTACTGTACAGTATTCTACTAAATGCTCTAGTAATTTCAATTTGCAAAGTCCCTTTTTGGTTTGTGACAACTTTTCCTATAATAGGGGGAAGACTAATGGGGCAGTAGCAGCCAGGATGTCTTGGATTTCCCTTCTTAAATATTGGGGCAATAATTGATACCCCCCAATCACTAGGTATCATCATTGTTGTATTGATCTGAGAGAAATACTCGGCCAAAAGTGGAGACCACCATGCAGGGCAGATCTGTAAAGTCTCAGCAAACACAAAATCAATTCCAGGAGCCTTATTGCATCTCAAAGACTTTATCACCTCAGCTACTTGGCAGGCTTCTACCTGCGGATCAAAAAGACCAGTTTTTGATGCCTGCAATCGACTGGCAAACTCTAGAGGGGCCAGTTCGACCTCCCACTTCTGTGGGTCAAAAAGCGACTCAAAGAAAGATAGCCAAGTCCTCTCATCTATCAAAAATGCCTGCGCACTAGAAAAGGAAGAGGATTCTTTATTAACTAAGGCCCAAAAGGACCTGGAGTCCCTCAAAAGAGCTGCCACTTTAAGTTTGGCTTCAGCACCTCTGCCCCCAGGATCAGAATTTGCAGTGGAGCTGGGGGAGGGAATGAGAGGAGCCAGAGGTGTGCAGGGGAAGGAGCCAGAGAAGTTCCGCGGGGGCAGGCAGCTTCAGCGCCTCTCCCCCAGGCTCAGAGTTGCAGCAGAGGTTCAGGGCAAGACACAAGCAGCATTGATTATGGGAGCAGCATTTCAGGCAGCCAGCCAGCCCCGTCGCCCCAACCTGGCAGCACAACTGGTTCTGTAATGCACACAAATAGTGAGTCCCTAACTGCAGTATGGGCCATGGAGCCTCCTAGGGGAGAGAGCTAACTAACTCATTAATATATATGTATGAAAATGTAACTTGTTGTCCACTACTATGAGTTCTCTACTCTTTTTATTTTATTTTATTTTTGGAATGGCATATATTGTCTTCATGACTATCTCTGCAGAAAATATGTCATATTTTCTGAAACATCATGTAACTAAAACATAGATGTAGTACAATCTCTTGTCCTCTTTAGACTCCCTGAAATCACTCACAGGAGTTTGGATCATGCTGTAAAAAAAACCAAAGAAATTAGACAAACAAAAAACCTACAGTTAAAAAAACCTAGTTAAGGTGGATTCACATCAAGCAAACTTTAACAAACTGGGAAATTGTATGTTAAGGCTCCTGACTTAACTTGCACACCTTGTAAACAGTAAAGTAGTTGTATGGTGTCATATACTGTGCTCGCTTGCAACTTAGATTCCATGCACCCACGCTTTGCCTTGGTCTTTCAGTCCCAATCCTCTTCCTTTGCAGGTTGGGGGCAACACTAACGTGAAGATTACTTACTCCTCCCTGTCCAATATTGCATTGTTACTCTACTTCCAATGTGGAAATAATTTCTCTTTTTTTGGCTTATATTCCAGATCTCCATTCTGTGGCACCAGATCAAGTACATCTCCCCACTACACAGGTGACTAACAGCATGTAAATATTCCAACATGAAACAACTAGATGGATCAGTTGTGCTGTCCTTACATTTAAATTTATTTTATTTGGGATCACCACCTACTCTAACCCACTACTTATTTGTGCCTCCCCCCCCCCCCAACAACTAACTGCCTCTTCACTCTCAGAGGATAGAAAAGTTCTGACTTCAGCTGCCCCCACCCCACCCCACCCCAGTTTAACCCACTAGATTCCAAATTCATAATCTGGCCTCTACTACTACCCAGTAAACCCCACTCACCTCCCAAAAAATCACAAGACTCCTGAGCACAATAACCATCATTACTCATAGAAAATACATCTATCAGTGCGTGAAATGACAACTCCCACGTCCTCAAAAAAAGAAAACCCAGGAGAGAAGGTGTACTAATACACAACGGGGCAATAGAGACTAGAACAACAAGGGGGCACCTATCATGCTTATTCGCATTATAGTAGTGTTCCCCCCATTTCTTATGGCATTCCTCCTATAATTCCGCCAAGTTCCTTCCTGCTGTATTCAATCCCTATGGCTTCCTCCCTGTCATTCCACTGTCTCTTCCTGCTACCTTCATTATTCCACATCCTCTTCCTCCCCCACTCCAAAAGATTCATCTCCATTGTATCATTTCATAGCTAATGAGATACAATTTAATTTCAAATTAGCATTAATGTTTCCCCCTTTCCTTTCATTGGCCATTCCATAGATTTCATTTTAATGTCTACCCACATTCTGAATAAACACTTACATAGCATTCTCCCCAGCTTCAGTGTTGTCCCCAACCTGCAGAGGAAGAGGATTGGGGCTGAAAGACCAAAGCTAAGTGTGGGTGCATGGAGCCTAAGTTGTAAGCGAGCACAGTATGTGCACCATACAACACCTCCACTGCTTACAAGGATGTTAGTGACTCGCTTGCGGGATCAAGCTGTAGTGGGCGGGATTGTCCTTGACTGGTTCTGCTCCTTCCTAGCTGGGAGAACTCAGCATAGGGTGCTTGGGGATTGTTCTTCATCTCCACAGGACCTCACCTGTGGTAACCCGCAAGGTTCTATTCTCTCCTCGCTCTTGTTCAATGTGTATATGCAGCCACTTGGTGAGGTCATGAGATGGTATTGGGTGCGGCGTCATCAATATGCTGATCAACAACAACAAAGGTATACAGGTGCAATATACACTATGAAATATAAACACAATTACACCATTTATGCGTTCTGTGTTCTTTAACTACTTATTATATTACACCATTGAACTGCATTAATAATACAGAATATCAGATAACATGAAATGAAAACAAAGGCATATGTAACCCAATACAATCTGTCTTAATATAAGGACTGCGCACTGCTTAGGGGTGGCTGTAAGAATAGTCCTGAGCCCACTGTAGACTTTTCAATAAAACAATGTTTGATGTAAGGACTGCGCATTGTTTTAAGATGGCTGTAGAAGTAGTCCTGAGCCCACTGTTAACTTTTCAATGAAACAATGCCGACGTTTTGCCTCTCCAGAGGTTTCTTCAGGGTCTTTTCCTTTTTCTTCCTTTCAAGGGCTTTTGAAGATGTACATAACGCCTTTACTCATATAGAGCTATACACCACAATACATGGGGCTAAATATACTGCATACTAAGAAGCAACACGATAACACCAGCCCCATGTTCCCTTTATAGCAGACTGACTCACCCTTACCTGTGGACCATAGTCATACAGCATTGGGGCAATCCCTTGCTGGGACCTAATCCTTCCTATATGGAGAGAACATAAAGTTTCACTCTCTCTTTCTTACAAAAACAGGTAAAATTATTTCCTCATGGATAGCCCCTTGTAGAACATCAGTGTTACCTTTAGTCCTGGGGAAAACGTCCTCCTTGGTTAGCCTTGGAGATACTAATGCTGACCAGTTCCTTCTTCAGCTACAAGCAAACTGCCAAGACTAAAGCTCTTTAAACACAGCTGAACCTTCTCTCCTTGTGCATAATTAGCTAATCAAATTACCTTTAATGTAAAGCACCCAAATTATATTTATGAAGAGTAACCTTCCTTCTGAATCCTCTACAGGAAAAATCAGCTCAGTAAATGTTCCTTCAAGGTATCTACTGCTGTTAACAGAAACAGAATCCATATTTATGTATTGTGTCCAATAAATAAATAAATACGCCCTTTGACTAAACTGTTCC
The DNA here is from genome assembly GCA_003113815.1 of Sphenodon punctatus. Lineage (NCBI taxonomy): Eukaryota > Metazoa > Chordata > Lepidosauria > Sphenodontia > Sphenodontidae > Sphenodon > Sphenodon punctatus. The sequence goes on along the minus strand of QEPC01012592.1, from coordinate 3,137,928 downwards.
GTAATTTAGCCATTTGTTGTGGAAAAATCCATACTCACACCAATGGTTGAAATCTGATAGAGGTTCTTTATTGTTACCTTTCAGCCGAGAGGGAGAGAACCACGCATCACGACGCAGGGTTCAGCAGAGAGTTCCCTAACCCCTCCCATTACACCAAGATGGTTATAGGGTTCTGGAATAAACAAAGGTGTCACTCAAGTGACATGGTATGGTACAACAATGGAAAATTACAGAAAACTCAGTAGTTAGCAAGGTATTTACATACTTAAAGAGTACACGTTCCCAAAACAATACAACCAAACATGAGTCAACCATGTTTACATTTAAGAGTGTCTGAGAGCTATTCATCCTGTTCTGACTAGAAGGTTGCACCTGCTTTATCACTACAAGGCTATAACTGTGTTATCTATGTGAGAGAAGGAGGAAAGGCGTCCTAATGTCTCAGGGTCTATATTCTAAGGACAACTTTATTATGAGAGCGAGAACTAAAGCAAGCAGCTAGCATTTCTATCTCTGGAACAGAGGTCTGGTATGATTTTACCCAGCATACATCTCTGTAAGCNGAGGATAGAAAAGTTCTGACTTCAGCTGCCCCCACCCCACCCCACCCCAGTTTAACCCACTAGATTCCAAATTCATAATCTGGCCTCTACTACTACCCAGTAAACCCCACTCACCTCCCAAAAAATCACAAGACTCCTGAGCACAATAACCATCATTACTCATAGAAAATACATCTATCAGTGCGTGAAATGACAACTCCCACGTCCTCAAAAAAAGAAAACCCAGGAGAGAAGGTGTACTAATACACAACGGGGCAATAGAGACTAGAACAACAAGGGGGCACCTATCATGCTTATTCGCATTATAGTAGTGTTCCCCCCATTTCTTATGGCATTCCTCCTATAATTCCGCCAAGTTCCTTCCTGCTGTATTCAATCCCTATGGCTTCCTCCCTGTCATTCCACTGTCTCTTCCTGCTACCTTCATTATTCCACATCCTCTTCCTCCCCCACTCCAAAAGATTCATCTCCATTGTATCATTTCATAGCTAATGAGATACAATTTAATTTCAAATTAGCATTAATGTTTCCCCCTTTCCTTTCATTGGCCATTCCATAGATTTCATTTTAATGTCTACCCACATTCTGAATAAACACTTACATAGCATTCTCCCCAGCTTCAGTGTTGTCCCCAACCTGCAGAGGAAGAGGATTGGGGCTGAAAGACCAAAGCTAAGTGTGGGTGCATGGAGCCTAAGTTGTAAGCGAGCACAGTATGTGCACCATACAACACCTCCACTGCTTACAAGGATGTTAGTGACTCGCTTGCGGGATCAAGCTGTAGTGGGCGGGATTGTCCTTGACTGGTTCTGCTCCTTCCTAGCTGGGAGAACTCAGCATAGGGTGCTTGGGGATTGTTCTTCATCTCCACAGGACCTCACCTGTGGTAACCCGCAAGGTTCTATTCTCTCCTCGCTCTTGTTCAATGTGTATATGCAGCCACTTGGTGAGGTCATGAGATGGTATTGGGTGCGGCGTCATCAATATGCTGATCAACAACAACAAAGGTATACAGGTGCAATATACACTATGAAATATAAACACAATTACACCATTTATGCGTTCTGTGTTCTTTAACTACTTATTATATTACACCATTGAACTGCATTAATAATACAGAATATCAGATAACATGAAATGAAAACAAAGGCATATGTAACCCAATACAATCTGTCTTAATATAAGGACTGCGCACTGCTTAGGGGTGGCTGTAAGAATAGTCCTGAGCCCACTGTAGACTTTTCAATAAAACAATGTTTGATGTAAGGACTGCGCATTGTTTTAAGATGGCTGTAGAAGTAGTCCTGAGCCCACTGTTAACTTTTCAATGAAACAATGCCGACGTTTTGCCTCTCCAGAGGTTTCTTCAGGGTCTTTTCCTTTTTCTTCCTTTCAAGGGCTTTTGAAGATGTACATAACGCCTTTACTCATATAGAGCTATACACCACAATACATGGGGCTAAATATACTGCATACTAAGAAGCAACACGATAACACCAGCCCCATGTTCCCTTTATAGCAGACTGACTCACCCTTACCTGTGGACCATAGTCATACAGCATTGGGGCAATCCCTTGCTGGGACCTAATCCTTCCTATATGGAGAGAACATAAAGTTTCACTCTCTCTTTCTTACAAAAACAGGTAAAATTATTTCCTCATGGATAGCCCCTTGTAGAACATCAGTGTTACCTTTAGTCCTGGGGAAAACGTCCTCCTTGGTTAGCCTTGGAGATACTAATGCTGACCAGTTCCTTCTTCAGCTACAAGCAAACTGCCAAGACTAAAGCTCTTTAAACACAGCTGAACCTTCTCTCCTTGTGCATAATTAGCTAATCAAATTACCTTTAATGTAAAGCACCCAAATTATATTTATGAAGAGTAACCTTCCTTCTGAATCCTCTACAGGAAAAATCAGCTCAGTAAATGTTCCTTCAAGGTATCTACTGCTGTTAACAGAAACAGAATCCATATTTATGTATTGTGTCAAATAAATAAATAAATACGCCCTTTGACTAAACTGTTCCGTAATTTAGCCATTTGTTGTGGAAAAATCCATACTCACACCAATGGTTGAAATCTGATAGAGGTTCTTTATTGTTACCTTTCAGCCGAGAGGGAGAGAACCACGCATCACGACGCAGGGTTCAGCAGAGAGTTCCCTAACCCCTCCCATTACACCAAGATGGTTATAGGGTTCTGGAATAAACAAAGGTGTCACTCAAGTGACATGGTATGGTACAACAATGGAAAATTACAGAAAACTCAGTAGTTAGCAAGGTATTTACATACTTAAAGAGTACACGTTCCCAAAACAATACAACCAAACATGAGTCAACCATGTTTACATTTAAGAGTGTCTGAGAGCTATTCATCCTGTTCTGACTAGAAGGTTGCACCTGCTTTATCACTACAAGGCTATAACTGTGTTATCTATGTGAGAGAAGGAGGAAAGGCGTCCTAATGTCTCAGGGTCTATATTCTAAGGACAACTTTATTATGAGAGCGAGAACTAAAGCAAGCAGCTAGCATTTCTATCTCTGGAACAGAGGTCTGGTATGATTTTACCCAGCATACATCTCTGTAAGCCATGTTAAAGTGGCTCTCTACTCTAGCTAAGGCAATGCAGCTTATTCAAAATGGAGTTAGTCTATAGGGTTCAAATTATTCTCTGACACATTGATGGTGTCTTTATGAGAGAGAGTATTCACCAAAGTAGTATAAAAAGAGCATGAAATGTACTCATTCTTTCTTACAGAAACTGGTAAGAACTGATGCTAATTGGTTGCTTTTTCAGTTGCAAACAAACTGCCAAAACTAAGGCTCTTTGAAACCAACTAAAGCTCCTCTCCTTGTGCATAATAGCAAATTGGGGCAATCAGCTCAGTAAGATTCCTATTTGCAAAAAATAAAATCCATACTAATAAATTCTTACAGAAAAAACTAAAAGGGCTCTAAAGCCAATCAGTGGTGATATTACTATATTTTTTTTAAAAAAGGGGGTGGGAGGGAAACCCCAAAGGATCATCCAGGAACAAACAAAAAAGGAGAAATGTGTAGTAAAAGAAATACAGACTGGAAATTAAAAAATCATATCAAGGAGATCATTAAGCCTTGGAGGATAAATTGAATCCAGTGTAATGATCCAAAAAGACTCTTTATAGGCAAGATACTTTGGATCAACTGGGAGACTGACTTTCTCTATGCCCCAAAAAGAGAACATATTTGTGTCTTTATGCATCTTATGATAGTGTTCAACTAAAGGTGCTGGAAGAGTTATTGTTTTAAGTTTACTCCTATGTTCATTTATCCTCAGTTTAAGATTTCTAGAAGTTTTTCCCACATATAGTTTGTTACAAGGGCATTGTATCGCGTATAGTACTCCTGTAGTAGTACAATTGATGAAATCCTTAATAATGAACTCTTTCCCTTTGTGATCTTTAAATACCTTTGTTTTTTCTACTAAAAGGATAATTTGCACATTGGCCACATGGGAAGTTACCTGTAATGTTCTTTTTCTCCAGAGTTCTCTGTGTCAACCCTGGGAGCCTAGCCCTCACTAGAAAATTCCCTAAATTCCTTCCTCTTCAAAAGCCCTTGAAAGGAAGAAAAAGGAAAAGACCCCGAAGAAGCCTCCGGAGAGACGAAACGTCGGCATTGTTTCATTGAAAAGTTAACAGTGGGTTCAGAACTACTTCTACAGTCATCTTAAAGCAGTGCACAGTCCTTACATCAAACATTGTTTTATTGAAAAGTCTACAGTGGGCTCAGGACTATTCTTACAGCCATCCCTAAGCAGTGCTCAGTCCTTATATTAAGACAGATTGTATTGGGTTATATATGCCTTTATTTTCATTTCATGTTATCTGATATTCTGAATTTAAGCTAAGTTTAGCCTGACTGCGTTTTGCAGGGTTCACAATTATGTGGTCTGGGCGTAACTCTGCACACCCTCTTTCTCAAAATAATCACGGACATACTTGCCCTTTTGGTCAGCTGTTTTACACCAGTCTGGATATCCTGAAGCCTCTTGCTTCTGGTGCATGTGCATTTTGATATAGTCTGAAAACAACGTGTCAGATTTGTTTTCAAAATACCAAATTTCAAAAATCTTAACAATACGATACCCCTTTTCTTCAGCCTTGACCACCTCCACAGAACACCAGGTCCCCTGGATGACCCTTTCCACATCTGTGTGGGTACATGGTTCCTGTTGTCTGCTTTCTGCACATGCATGGCACAAAGAGAACATGAGCTCCCCCACCCACCCCCACCCTCCACCCTGACAGGCAACACTGGGAAAAAGAGACCACGTGGTGGAAGCATTTTTACTTTTACAAGTCCAAAATAGTTTGAAATTGGTTCAAATTTCTCAGAGATTATTTTGGGGTGGCCAATGGGGTACTCTTTGGTTTTGTTCACAAAGGGATACAGGCTGGTGAAATCATAATAGTGTATCTCTTCGTTTTCATGGACTTTGTAGTTCAGGCAAATGGCATTAGTTCTTCCCCCAAACAACGCATCCCGTGGGAGTAATGGATCAGGAAGCTGTTGTTGGGTTAAAAATTCAGCAAGGTCCCTGTCTGATATTAACATGTTGTTCCATTCATGTTCCCAAATGACCCGAACTACAAAACCCAGCCTTGTCAAATAGTCTACTTTTTGCTGCATCCTGCAGTACAGTAGGCCATAATGCTCTGCTTCATTGTAACACAAAACACAGCCATGATAGAAACACCCTTGGAATTCAAAAGCTGTTTGTTTACCATTGACCACAGCGTAACCATCTAAAAAGTAGTTGCCTACACAAAACTCCCCACCCTTCAGAGTGTGTCGTATCTCTATACCCTCCTTGTGTCCTATATACATGAGACACTGTTTAGAGGGCATAGAATATCTCTTTGTCTGCATGTGATAGTTATCTGGGGGTAGAAGAGCAATGGTCTGGTCTTTTAGAAACATTGACCTGTACATGGTCATGTAGATAGAGGCCACTGTTAAACACTGGAATGGGTCTATCCCACCTATCTTCACAGTTCCCCCGTAGCTGTAATATACTCCTTCCCTGTCTGCTCCAGAGTTTCCTTTCTGTACAGGGCACAGGCACTTCTCAAAATGTTCACATCTTGCTGGCAATAGTGAGCAAGTTCTTTTGAAAATCAAAGTCATCAATATTTTGATTGGTCCTGTACCATGCCAGAAATTCTTCTTTCTCCTTGGGCATCATACTGTCTACCCCATAGTACTTTAAAACAGGTATAGGCCCGGCATAGTTCTGGTGGGCTTTAGTGTTAAAGAAGTGGGGAGAAAACCCCTTAGAACCCTCAAAACCCATTGCCTGTGGTAGTTTGCTCAGTTTGAAAGGTAAGAAGTGTAATGAATCTATTAAATGGATTCCCAACTTTTTTACCGTTATGCACATCAGTTTAGCCCCCTAGGTAATCAGTTCTAACTGTTGGTGTTCTCTCATGAGTTGGTTGAGCATAAAGTATCCATCATAAGATCTAGAGTTATGGGCAATCATCGTGTACCCCCTGAACTCGGTGGTGCACATGAACTTAACAAAGTCTGAAACACATTGTTCCCCCACAAATTCTCAAGTCTTATCCATTTCTAAATGCATGGCATATATATAGTTGGGAACATGAACCCCTTCTTCCTGCTGGCATTCAATATCATAAATAATGTATTTATCTGATATGACCAAATTCTTAATAGCTGGCATAAAGCATTGGTGTGTGCTTGGATCACCAACCAGGCCCTTGCACTGGGTGCACTGTTGCGCCCTGCATGTGTGTTTCTTAGGCACATAGGAGTGACATCTGTCACAGAGAATTTTAGGCCAACAACTGACTTTGTTTTGGAATGCCAAGTCTGTACGTTTGGCTAAACAGGCCTCAGATTTACAAAATAGTTTGCAGCTGGGGCATCTCACCATACACCCCAAAGCCACGGTATAATCCAATGTTAAGCATAAGTGGCAATAGCGTGGGCATATGTGGTCATGGCTATACAGACAGCTGCAAATTTGGCAATAATTTCTAGCCCCAAACAAGGGTTTTATGTCCTTGACACCAAGATAATGATCCCCGTGTAGCAGAACAAAATATGTTTTGGGGTATACAGGCTCTTGTGTTTTAAAAATAAGCCAAGAGTCTGTTACATTATAAACCACTTGAATGTTGACTTTTAAATGTCTTTCAAATACCGCTATATCATCGAACATTATTTTTTTTCTCATCTGAAAAACCCACGGCCTGGTGCAACTGTCTAGCCTCCTCCACTAGCTCTGGCACTGTGTGTGTTATACCCCTTTCTGCATCCATCGCACCCAGAAGACTGCCTTCCTAACCACTCTTTTTTCATCCAGACGTCTTTCCACTATTCGTATCTACCAGTCTACTTGGAGGGTTTTTGTAGACTGGTGTGCAGCACATCAGGTAGACCCTAGGAAACAGCGGATTAGCTCCATCCTGCAAATGGGTCTAGATAAGGGTCTCCAGGCTAGCACTCTCACCCATCAGGTGGCAGCCCTCAACAAGACTCTATTGGGGTAGGAGTATCTCAGGGCACCCCCATGTCCGGCAGTTTCTGCGAGGAGCCAGGGCTCTGGCTCCCCCTGTGGTTCACCGCTTCACAACCTGGCGGTTAAATTTGGTTTTAAGGGCTCTCACCGAACCCCCCTTTGAGCCTTTGAGTTCTGCATCACTTTTCTTCCTTACCATTAAGGTGATCTTTTTGATGGCAATCACCTCTGCTAGAAGGGTCTCCGAGCTCGGAGCACTGTCTATCAATCCTTCGCTGTGTGTCTTCAAACCAAATTCAGTCATTTTATGCCTTGGACCCGGCCTTTGTGCCAAAGGTGAATTCTTTGTTCCATAGACAGGAAGAGATCATCCTTCCCTCCTTCTTCCCCAAACCAGTCCACAGGTTGGAAAAGAAGTGTCACACATTGGACCTTTGTAGGGCCTTAAAGATCTACATTAAGAGGATGGCCTTCTTTAGGAAATCTTCAGCCCTTCTACTGGAGTTTACTATTCGCAAAAGGGGCAATAAGGCCTCTTGTCCAACAATTGGAGGCTGGATTGCGGCATGTATTTCAGAGGCATACAAGGCCTCCGGAGTCATCCCACCTCAGTCTATTCTTCCCCACTCCATCCGTGGGGCAGCTGCCTCTGCAGCATTCAGTGCCAGGGCTCCCTATTCAGAGATTTGTAGGGCAGCCACTTGGGTGACTCTCCATTCCTTTACCCAACATTATACGGTGGACTTGATGGACTCAGCTGATGCGGCCTTTGGTCACAGGGTTCTTCAGTCAGTCCTTCTCTAGTCTTGATCCCCTGTTTCCCTCCCTGCTCGACACTGCTCTGGTAAATCCCAGACTGCAAGACCTCCCGTCCTGCACATCCCAGGAGAAAGGGCAATTGGTTTACATACCGGTGAATTGCCCTCCTGGGTAATGTGCAGGATGGGAGCTCGGCCCTCCCGCTGAGCGGAGATCAAGGGCTGGAGGTTTTTCACAGGGGGTGATTCTGAACTTGGGAGTCTAAGGTGCGGATCGGGATTTGGTTCTTCTCCCTCTCCATCAGCATTTCAGTCGGTTATACTTTTTACCATTGTTAAATTTAATATAGTTTCTTTTAGGTGTTTTTTCAGTGTTTTTATAGCTTTGAGAACAACTGGCAAGTGGGAAGGATGAACCCCCTCTACACACAGCCAGTCTCAGCTTTACTGTAGTCTGCCTCCTAGTGGTCTATGCGGGGATCATCCCAGGCTGAAAGATCTCCCGTCCTGCACATTACCCAGAAGGGCAAGTCACTGGTAAGTAAACCAATTGCCCTTTCTCCACGAACATGAAAGCTTGTTTACATTGTTGTTCTCTGTAGAAAAAACAAGAAAACATTGTTACATTTTATTTTATTTTTAAACCACAGCCTATATACTAAAACTTCAAGACAGTTAATAGGCAGCATTCCCCAAACACAGCATGTGCTACGAGGCCCATGAGTTAAATCAAGCCAAAATAAAATATATTTTTTTCTTCAGAAATTTAAATAATACAAAAAGACAATGTGTTGTCTTTACATTTAGGAATTTCCACCAAAGGACAAAAAGTCAAGTATGTTATGGGGTCTAAAAAATGCTACCCGGGGCATCACTGGGCATGCGCAGGCGGTAGACGCATCTGCTGAGAGCTCCCTGCACCCCACGGAGAAAACGCTGTTAAATGAAAGGTAAAACCGAAACAAAACACTTTTAAATGGGTAGGAACATTAAGAAGAGCCTGCCAGCAGCCCAAATTGAAAAAAAAAGAGAGCTCTCCAAGCTAGAAAAGCCTGCAGAAAGGGACAATGGGGGGGGGGAGAGGAGCAAAGCAACACGAGGCCTAAAATGGCAGCCACAGCAGCAGGGCCCAGTAGCAGGGAACAAAGCGACATGGCTCTGCAGATAGCAACCCTCACCCACACAATCAGGGCCCAACATGAGGATTCAAAAAAGCAGTGGGAGACTCTGCAAGAGGGAATAACAAGAGTGAACAGCATAGTAGAATCACTCAACAGCAAATTCGATGGAATCTCCTCAAGAGTAAGTGAACTGGAAATGAAAATGAAGGAGAGAGAGAGGACAAGGGAGAGAAATGGGAGGAGAGGCTGATGGCAATGGAAAAGGCTGTGGGGGGAATGCAGCATAAATTAGAAGACCTTGAGAATAGAGGACGGAGAAACAACTTGAGAATACAGGGGATCCCGGAGGCCACAGAGGCACAAGGCGGGAGAGCGCTGATACAGAAAATACTGTCAGCCATTTTCCCACAAGCAGAGCAGTTGCACAACATAGAAATAGAAAGGGTGCACAGAACTCTGAGACCAAGACCTAAAGTGGGAGAACCCCCTAGGGCCCTAATATTCAGATGTTTAAAATTCCAAGATAAAGAAAAGATATTATGGGAAGCCAGGAAAAAGAAAGATCTGCAATTTGAAGGCCACAGAGTGATGATTCAACCAGACCTGGCCCCAGCCACCATAGCAAAAAGAAGAAGGTGGTATACTTTTTTGGACAAATTTAAGGCACAAGGAATACCAGTTCAAGTGCGATACCCAGCAATCTTTTCATTTGTACACCAAGGGCGGAGGAGGAATTTCCATGAGGTGCAAGCACTGGAAAAGTACTTGAAATTCAAAATGCCAGAGATGAATGGAAGGGGAAATGATGAATACACAGAGCAGAGATAAAAACAAAAAAACAAAAAAAAAAAAAACTGGAAAATGAGAGAAAGAAAGAGACTGAACGAAAGGGAGTAGAAGAAAAGGAGAAAAGAAGAGAGAAAAGGGAAAGAATTAACAGCGTTAAAGGACAGAGTAAGGGACCTTAGGGTCCATTAGTGAACTGGACATAAGGGCGGGTTTGGCAGGGAGACAGGCGGAACCAAAGCGACTCCATGGCAAACCCCTCAAAGGCTCCTTTGCAACCCCTTGCAGGGGGAAGAAGGAGACAGGTATTGGGATTGGGGAAGAGAAGGGGGGGAGGGGGAAGGAATAGGAGGAGGGGGGAAAGGGAAAAGGGAGAGGTAAAGGGATTGGGAGCATGTGGTTATAAAAAACAGGAGACAAAGACTATATGGCAAGGCTCAAATAGAAAAGGATGGCTGAGTTAAAAGTGTGTACGTTGAATGTAAAGGGACTGAATTGCCCTACAAAAAGGAAAAAAACATGGCAATACTTAAAAAGGCATAAGATCCAAATTGCGGCTCTGCAGGAAACCCACTTGATAAACAAAGATAATGTTAGGATGCGGGACAAAGGTTATGACACTATAATTTTTGCAAATGCAAGAAATAAAAAGGCAGGGGTATTATTAGCATTTGATAGTAAAATAGGCTTTGTGAGAGACAGTATAGTTAAAGACCCGGAGGGCAGATATCTGTTGGTACAGGGAACATTGGCTGGGGAAAAATACACCTTCTGTACCTTTTATGCCCCAAACACGGGGCAGACGCAATTTACACACAAAATAATAGAAATAGTGAAACAGCACAGGCAGGGTATCCTGATCATGATGGGTGACCTGAACAGCCCCCTCACCCAGATGGATAAGTCAGGAGGAGGGAAATTGAAAAAAGGACAAAATAAGATCAGGAGAGACATAGAAAAAGCTCATTTGGTAGACGTGTGGAGGCTCAGACATCAAAAGGACAGGGAATATACTTTCTACTCAAATAGGCATATTTCATACACGCGCATAGATTACTTTTTCATGACTAATGAGGAGTGGGGCAGGAGTAACAGGTGTGAAATTGAAACGGCGGGATTTACTGATCACAGTGCTGTGATGTTAACAGTAAAGACAGGACAACAAAAAAGGTTCACACCAAGAAATTGGTTTTTACACAAAGCAACTTTATTAAATGCATTGAACAAAGAGCAGATAAAACAAGAAATAGAGGAGTTCCTCCGTATAAACGATAATGGGGAAGTCTCCAAGACAATGGTGTGGGAAACAGCCAAAGCATATTTGAGAGGCCAATACATCGCGCTGGAGGCCTATAATAAAAAAAAACAAAAAGCAGAATTAAACGAGCTGTATCTTAGACTCCAACAGATAGATAAAAAATTGAAAAACAAGCCAAATAGGAAGGGTGCAAAGGAAAGAGCTGAGATCAGGGGTCTGATAGAGACTAAAGAATCTGAAATAATCATAAGGAAATTAAGATACACAAATCAATATTATTATACTAAAAGTAATAAGTCAGACAAAATTTTGGCCTGGATGGTTAAGAAAAGAAAAAAGAGAACACAGATCCCCCACTTACTACAACCCAATGAGGGAAAATACATAGCAGGAACAGCCATGAGAGACCATATAGTGCAATTTTACAAAAAGCTCTATACCTCTGGTAACCCGGACCAAGCTGAAATCAAGAAATATTTGAACAAACTGAAATTACCTAAAATCACAGAAGCCCAGAGTAAGTGGCTTAATGAGCAGATTACAGGGGAAGAGATTAAAAAGGTGATAAAGGGACTCCCTAAAAATAAAACGCCAGGGCCAGATGGCTTCATACCAGAATTTTACCAAACATACATGGAGCAGATAATACCTATACTAAAAGAAGTGTTTAATGCGGTTAAAGAAAATAAGGAATTACCGGAGACGTTCTACATGGCCACAATAACGCTATGTCCCAAGGGAGGTAAGCAGGGGAAGGAATGTGGGGACTTCAGACCCATATCATTGTTGAACACGGATGCCAAAATATTCACCAAAATTCTGGCAAATCGGCTACAAGTTATCATCCGCGAGATCGTTAGCCCAAATCAGACGGGATTTATAGGGGGCCAGCTGGGGATAGACAACATAAGACGGGCTATAAATATTATATACAAAATTAATAGAGAGAAACAGCCGGCAGAGGTACTCTCTCTAGATGTTAACAAAGCATTTGATTTGCTAGAAAAATAATTTCTCATGAACACGCTGAGACAAATGGGATTTGGAGGGGCCTTCTTAGAATGGGTAAAGAGTATATACAAGAAACCGTCATCAAGAATACTGATAAACGGGGAATTAACCTCATCTTTCGGCTTGGCTCGGGGTACCAGACAGGGCTGCCCACTTTCCCCATTACTTTTTGATTTAGAAAAAGAACCACTAATAATTGCAATAAACCAAAATCCAAATATTCAGGGGATCAAGAGCAGATCAGGGGAACATAAAACAATGGTCTATGTGGATGATATGCTCCTGACACTAAAAAATATTCAGACGTCCTTGCCGGAGCTTATAAATACGTTAGAAGAATTTGGGAGTCTATTGGGATATAAAATTCATCCAAAGAAAATGCAATTGATGCTTTTACAGGGAGCCCAAGCACCAGGGGGGGAATCACGGAACTCCCCCATGTCACGATTTCAAATCAAAAAGGAATATATACAATATTAGGAGTAAAACTCGCTAGAAACACGAAAGACATTTATAAGTTAAATTACTTACCTCTGATACAAGAATTCCAGAATAAATAACATTCCTGGCATAGGCTGGGATGCTCCTGGCTGGGAAAAATAAATACAATCAAAATGCAAGGCTTGAAGGCTTCACAAATCAAACTATGTCAAAAACTATGTCTGGCAGTGATACATACCATACATACTATACATGATTCAGGCGTTACCGGTGCAAATTCCAAAATAATTTTATCAAAAACTAGAGAAAATAATAAGGTTCACCATCTGGGGGAAAAAGAAACCGAGGGTTCGTAGAACCATCTTAAAGACTGACCTAGAGGAGGGTGGTTGTAACCTACCAGATCTAAAACTATATGGTATGGCCTCAGCATTGAGGGCGGTTAAAATCTGGTATAATGAGGAGAAAGAACCACTATGGCGAGAACTGGAACTGGAGATATTAGGGATTTCAAGAGGTAGTGACCTGTTTGAGGACAATGATAGAAAGAGACTAGGAGGGAAGGAAGGGAGGGACCACCCATTTGCTAACGCTGCCATGGTAGCCTGGCATGGATGCTGCCGCAAGATGGAGACGTTGTCAGACAGGACCCCATATACCCCCCTAGAAAAGATTGGGCCGGAGTGGAATAAGAAAGAAAGAGAAACATTACAAAGGTGGGGAAAAAAGGGGGTTTTCAGGGCAACACATCTTTTTGAAGGAGATAAGTTCAAGACCAGGGAGGCACTAGAAGAAACCTTGGAGGAGAAGGTGGAGTTTTGGTTATACTGCCGTTTACACAGTGCAGTAAATAAATCTAAATATAGAGATCAATACCACAGAAACCCCACAAATCTGGAAAGAGTTTTGTTTAATGCCGGATGCCAACAAGGGATATTTTCCATATTGTATAAAATTGTGAAAAAACTATATCATTTCCCAGATGCGGGATATATTTCAAAATGGGCGGATGATTTGCAGAGAGAGATAACAGATGGGGAAATGAGGAATGTATGGGAGTATATGGCCGCTAGTTCCAGATCCCTATTAGTAAAAGAACCTCTGGTTAAATTGATTCAACGGTGGTATCTTACTCCAGCTGGGATAAATGCCATAACACCAGGTTACTCCCCCAATTGCTGGAGGGGATGTGGGGAGAGAGGCACATACATACATTGCTGGTGGGGCTGCCCAAAGGTGGAAACCTTTTGGAAGAAAATCTGGGGTATAATAAATGAACAGTTGAAGGTAAATCTTCCATTTCAGCCTGAGATTGCACTACTAGGAATCTATCCCCCAAACATCTTGAAGGCTTCACAAATCAAACTATGTCAAAAACTATGTCTGGCAGTGATACATACCATAGCAAAAACATGGAAACACGCTAAAGGACTCACCAGATTGACGTGGCTGCGAAGACTTTGGTATATGGTGTCAATGGAGCGTATAACAGCTAGCCTGGAAGATGAGTTAGACAAATTTTATGAAAAATGGTCTATTTGTTGGACAATTCTCATGAATCATCAAAATGGACAAGTTCACGAATACAACGTGCTTGAAGGAAATATATTAAGGAGTCATTTGGGAAAGGGGGGGAGGGAAAGTGGGAGGTTGTTAAGGGGGGGAGGGAGGGGTATAAATATTAATGTGGAAAGTTGGGGGGTATCCACACAAGTAAAGATACTACAGTAGCGATATAACAATGTAAGGTACCGTGACCGTCCGAGCGCAGAAATGAAAAAGGATGGCAAAAAACCGTTTTTGTTGTACACGAAATGTAATGTAAGTTACCGTTGATATTAAAAAATAAAAAATATATTACCAAAAAAAATAAAAATGCTACCCCAAACTTGTCTCAAAAGACACCACTCCCCTGAATGGCTAAATGCAACTCCACCCTGATTAAGTTAACTCTTACACTGGAAGAGGCTTTCTTCTAAAACTAACTTTCAAGACCCACCCACTGACATCATATCTGTTGTAAAAATGAATGAGAAAAATAAAATGTAACATTCTAACGCTCTGCTTTTTTTAATTGACCTTTAAGAACACATAACCAAGCAGCAGACCTCTTTTCCCCCAACACACACACACACACACACACACCATGTGCTTTTACAACATGCCCTTTTTAGAATGTGGAGTAGCCATTTGAGAAAGTGGCGTCTTATTTCCTAGCTACTTGTGTGTCCTGTTATAAAAGCCTTCCACAGTAAAACACATCAACATATCTGTGTAAAGCATTCTATTTTACAAACAAATGGTGAATCAGTTGATTAAGTTTAAGGGGCAGTCCTTGCAAATGGCAGAGAAAAGCCTGATTTAAAATAAGAGACCGCATGCACCCACACAGCATTAAGTTAAAACACAGAGAGACCCCATAATATCACAAAGTTGTAAAGAGCTCACCCTATCTCCTGGTGCCCCATCATAGCCACATGGCAGAACCCCCTATCACCACCAGATAAGTCAGGGGGGGAAACAGTTTTCTTAAAAAGCAGAAATCATTCCCCTCCCATGTGGATCTTAACCCTCTAGGGCCATTACACTAGAACATAGTTAACCCACCCACCCCCAGACGTGTAATGAGGTCTATGCATAACCCCCTTGTACAAAAATGGCCATGGGCTCACCTTCCATGAAGCATGTAGAGTTCCTCCAAGCAGACAGTGTGAGAAAGGGTCTTTTAAAAGCTCCCATGGGTACCTACCCTCACAAACGCCCATTGGCTGATGTGCCTTGAGGCTTATCATGGGGAAACAATTTTTTTTACCTTACGCTGCTGTACTTCACCACTAGATGGCAGTATTGTATTACAAATGAACATGACTAGACAAATTTATCAGCAAACAGATTTTTTTTCACAGGCTTTTAGGAAGCAAAATGGTGCTTTAACCCCTAACATTTATTTTATTTTTGCCCTCCCCCCTTTTTTATTTTAGATTTCCATAAAAGGACAAAAAGTCAAGTATGTTATGGGGTCTTAAAATGCTAGCCCAAACTTGTCTTAAAAAATCACCACTCCCCTGAATGGCTAAATGCAACCCCACCCTGATTAGGTTAACTCTTACACTGGAAGAGGCTTTCTTCTAAAACTAACTTTCAAGACCCACCCACTGACATCATGTCTGTTTTTAAAATGACTGAGAAATACTTCTCAGCCATCTGGCTCAGTGTAACATTCTCTAATAAAATTTAATCTGTCCCCCATTTTACCCATACTTTTCCAGGTCAAAAACCATGAGAGCACAAACACAGTGTTAAACAGATTTATTTATTTATTTATTTACAGATTCATGTAATATGGTTCAATGTGTTGGATTATATTTCCAACTTTATGACACATGCCTGTTCTTAAAAAAGGATTTTAAATATCTCTTCTTAATGATACTCTGTACAAATGCCAACATACGTCTATCCCCCGGGTTAATGATGCCATCCAATATAGTTTCGAGGTCGGGGTTAGAATCAACATTGCAGAACAGTAACAAGGTACGGTCAAAGGTCTCTTGAGTTATAAATAAACAGTGTAATGAATACCCCACCATCATTTGAATGTGGAAAACGGCTTGCAAACAAAGATTGTCACAAATGAATTTAAGTTTCCTGTTCCAATCCACAAAAGTTCAAATCACACATTTGTGATCCCTTTGGCCTGGAGCGTCAATAGTACACCCCTCATAGTCTGCATACAGTTTCTCCATCAAACAGTTTATGTATTTATTTATTTATTAAATTTATACCCTGCCCCATCCTGAACCCAGCTCGGTGCCTTAAAACCCCATAGACAGTCGCTCTTAATATGGCTCTCATGGTGGATTTTCATTTTGAAGGGGCAATATAACCCTCTTCACAGACTTTCAGGCCTAGCTGTTTCTGCAACATGATGTGGAGCTCTTGGTTTTCATCTTTCCTCTCAACACTGCCAGGACATTCCACTTCATTTTCGCCAGACTCTGAAGGGCTTTCAAACAATTCCTGGAACAAGATTTTAAAAAGCCGTAATGAGTTAACAGTCTTTTTACAAGGTAATGTTTTGTGGCACTCAGAAGCCTTTTTTAAAACAGTTGAAAAAATCTTTCTTACCTGTGCATTTTGAGCCAGGACTGTTGAGCTGAGTGGGGCCACACCGTCTTCTATCGCCTCTGAGCACCCCAGAACCTCAGCGGGGCTCGTAAACCTCATGTGGGTTTTCCCGTCAAGGTTAGGTGTACTAAAAAGAACCTTGGCTACAGAGCCACTCGTACCATCTTCCTCCTCCGATCTGGAAATGTAACATTTTCTGAATAAACGTCTCACTACAGCGGGGGGGACTAGTAAACAGCAGAGATCTCGCTGGGGTCACATCACTAGCAAATGCCATTTTAATTTTAATTTTTTAATGTAAGTGGTACCGATCGGCTCTCTGCTCTGTAGAGTACTCACAAAATGGCGGTCCCCTCTTGCATACCTCCCGAAGGGTGGGTTTATGGGTCCTAAACCCTTTCCTATTGGTCAGGGGGTGGGATGAGTTGTTTGAGACCTCACATGACCCCCTTCGACCAATCCAGATTTGGCACACCCCTGTTCACACCATTAGCCTGATCTCAACAATGGGTGGGGTTAGACTGACAAAACCTTCACTGATTGGTTCAGCGTAGTCTCCTGACTTCTTTGAACCCTTCGCATGACCCCCTTCGGCCAATCCGACCTACTCCACGATCCCCTGCCCCATTGGTTCGCCAACTCTTTAGGGCATGGGTTTAGGTTGACAAAACCCTTTCCTATTGGTCCAGGGGGGTGGGTGGAGCTGTTTGGCGGTCACACAACCCCCTTTTCAGACTTCTTATCACGGGGTACAAGTACCCCCAGAAGTGTAATTTGGGGGTTTCCAGGGGACGTCACTTCCCCTTCCGGAAACCTGACTTCCCCTTCAGACAACGTCGCTTCCCCTTCCAGTAATGTCACTTCCATCTCCGGGCACGCGGCTTCCCTTTCCGGTGACATCATATCTGTTTCCGGTCATGTCACTTCTGCCATGCCCCCAAAAGGCGGGACTTCTGGTGCTGTCACTCCTTATTTTATCTCTTATCAGTTTGAGTGACAGTGTACCCTCTTCTCTCTTGTGTGGATGGGTGTTGAGGTGTGACGGTTTGAGGAATGGATCAGGAAACACTGAGGCCTAGGGTAATTTTCTATAGACATTCTGAAAGCGCCACCTGACAAGTCAGAGACTAACTCAGAATAAGAGCAAAAAGCCTGGCTGTGACAATATAAAGCTTAGTAGTACCCTTCCCCAGCCCTTGTGATTGAATTTGAGAGGCTGATGCCTAAGCAATTACAGAGTGCCGTGCAAGTGTCATTTGGAAATACTTGATGCTCATTGGCCAGCATAGACATCAATCAATTCTCCTGGCTCAGTGCTCTCTACTCCCCCCCACCTTCCTCTCCAAGGACGTGTTTACCACGTTTTTCCCACCCAAAAGGCTCCCACAAGGGTCCCTCTCTAGACAATTCTGAAATAATTCTGATGTTTCAGAATTATTTCAGAAATTCTGATTTCGGAATTGGTTCTGAATTCCGAAATCAAAATTTTCAGTTTTGGAATTACATTTCTGAAACCAAAATGCACATCCCTAGTGTGCCCTGAAAATTCTAAGGTCAGTCTGCTGACAAGGCAAGCTGACATAGTTGAAGTTAATTGACCCACTTGTTAACCAGAGGAGATGTCTTTGAAGGGAAGATTATTTTAGTAGTTGTTTTAGAGCAGGAGGCACAGGGCTCTGTTGTGCTATGGTGTCTGCTGGGGAGGAGGGGGTCATCTCTTCTCCCCCATGACCATGTAGTGCTCACATCCACATGTCAAGCTAAGAGAGACATATGCTTGAGATGAGTGGGGGGAGTTCTTTTGGGCTCTGCAGGATCACGCTCAACCACAGTGAACCACGCTCAACCCCGCGGTGGGGCCAAGGCGCCCTGAATGTCTGTTTGGTGCCCACCAGATGTTCACCACGCTCAATACCCACACGGGATCAATTTCAACCACGCTTCCTGGGCTCCCCGCACCAATTCCCATGGACGCGTGGTCAAGGAGATCCCCACCGGGGATCAATGAAATGTAACATCTGGACAGCAATCACAGCCCGGGATCAAAAGAAATGATCCCCAACCGTGGGCAACGCACGTAACGGCACTGCCAGGCAACCAGCATCAACACAGGCACCGGAGGGGGATTTAAAGGGAAAAACGCAGCTGGCTAACGTGGCGGGATGGAGTGAGGAGGGAGGAGGAGAAAGAGAGCGGTGGCGGAGGAGAGAGCTAGGGGTGAGGAGGAGGAGGGGGAGGTGGTGGAGGAGGAGTGTCAGGACCCTTGGGGGTAGGAGGGGATGGAGGCACCGGCGCGGCCGTGTTAGGCCTGGCCGACAGCCACGGAGACAGCAACGTGCTGCAGAGGCCACGCCCACTCCGACGTTAGGAGGGGGCGGGGCAAGACGCAGCGACGCGACGCCTCAGGGAAGCCCTGGAGGCACTGACAGCGGGCGCATGCGCTCCTCGAACCCGGAAGTGCGGCTTCGCCGGTCAGCCCGCCTGCAGGCACTTTCCCATCAAGGTCCTTTATAAGCTGGGTAAAACGCCTGACTCAGTGCTGGTGATCGGACCTGTGCCGTGATACTGGCCCCTAGCTTGGAGCATAGCAGAGACTGTGGACGTGTGTG